>JAUOZQ010000033.1:600000-798784 GCA_030710315.1 Anomotaenia brevis
CCCATCTCTGGAAATAAGTAAAGATATTGACTACAATATTTTCACTTCGTGAATCAAAGAAGCATTGAGCTTAACTCACCTGAAAGCAATGAAGTGAGGTTAGGCGTGTGGCATTATATACGCCATGGGTAGCTGCGGGCGTCATCAGATTGCGCTCACTTAAAGCAACTTCAAGGTCGCCGTTTTCGAATGCTTTGTGCCCTTTTTAATTAAATTATGGGTTCTGTGTGATTCATTGCTTCAAAATTTTACTTTAAACAATATAATTAGATGTCTTCCCATTCTTAAAATTCATAAGGAAGAATCTAAGAACAGTAATATCGTCCCATTAAAAAATGTTAAATTCAAAACCAATTTTTTGATGTTCGACTGAAGTGAAATTCAAATATCCACAACTACGCTTGTATTTTAAAGTCTCAGTTTATTGCCCATGTGCAACTACTCATAGGTGCTTCGTTTATTTTCAAATCTGTCTATTATTACTTCTCAAAGAGCGTTTTATTTATTATTATATGCAGAGCCTTTACGTAAATTTTAATCGTGACCCTCGTGGTAATTTGTCCATTGGCCAACAAATTTTTTCTATGATGTATGTGGGAATACACCATCCACACCACCACTAAAATTTACATACTTCATTTAACCAGGAAATTGATAGGTCATCAGAACATCACCCATCAATTGAAATCCTAATGTAAATTCTGGATTTTTGGTCCTTTATTTCGTTTTAATCACAGTGGGATTTACTTATCTAAATTTGATAGACAGCTACCCTAGTAAGTAGCCTAATCTAACACAGACAGGAGAATAAGTACATTGGAAGAGGATCTTATTTGATTGTTTAAAAGTTTTTTAACATTGATGATGTGAGGTTGTGTTTCCATGTGGAGAGTAGCATATTAAGCGATTTTTTTAAATATGTGAAGGTGCACAGAGTCGTAATGGGAAGGAATGACAAAGACATCGGATCTGGTGGAAGTACATGATGGTAAAATCAATGCTTGCAGTTTGAATAGTACTACTGTTAGAAAGTTTATTTTCTTCCAGTCTTGACTTTTGGCTCCTTATTCTTGTCTTCGGAGTTCTTCTTTGAGATTTGTTGATACGGACTTCCACTCTTCTTTGACTCTGCCCTTTTCTTTTTCGACCTGAACTTTCTTCCGGGTTCGTCTACAGGTGATGTTGGCTCCTCTTCACTCTCAGCCTCCTCTTCCTCCTCCTTCTCCTCATTACTTGTTATTTCTTCTATAAGAGTATCGTGGTCTGTGGGGGACCCCACGCTTGTTTCATCTTCACTTCCCTCTTCTCCCTCTACAGACTTGTCGAAACCACTTACTTTCTCTTCAAGTTTCGATTCCTTTTCCTCATCTTTACTCAAATGTTCATCGGTCTCGGAATCGACTAATTCTGGCATCTCCTTATTTTGCCTTTCAGCCTCTGTCGAAGCAGCACCCTTCTTACTATTTCGGCTATTTTTGCCCTTTCTAGCAGCCAGCTTATCTCGTTCACCTGTCGTAATATCTCTTCCTGAAAACGAAAATAGATTCCTCATCGATCGATGCTTCGACTGTCCCTTTGGCACTTTTGAATTTCCCTTAGGTTTTTCCTTTCCTGTTTGCTTGTCATCATCGCCGGACTCCTCCTCAGATTCTTCTGAGGAATCCTCTTTCGAATCTTCCGATTCTGAAGCCTTTTCTATCCTCTTTTTGCTATCCTTTGAGCGTTTCTTATTCACACATATCGAGGGTTTTCGAGGTTTCTTGCGCTTACCTTGTCCAGGTACTTCGTCCTCCTCTTCTTCGGAATCACTCCTTCTGCTCTTTTGCGTGCTACGCAAGAATATGGACTGCTTTCTAGGTATTTTAAGCTTCATAACCCCTGATTCTTCTTCATCGGATACTTCCGCAGCTTTTCTATTTTCGGAAAACAAAAACTCCTTCCTTGATTTCCTGCTGCTTTTTCCGTCCGAATCTTCCTTGCTTTCCCATTCAGTACCTTTCCTTTTTGATGACTGTAGTTTCCTGTAAAATGACTGTTTTCTCGATACACTCTCTTCCACGCCTCCCGAGTCTCCATCCGATTCCTTCCTTTTAAATAAATTTCCCAAAGATTTGTGTCTCTTTAGATCTTCTTCATCTGAATCCTCAGGATAATCCCCATCGCTTTTTCGACGATTCATGCCCAGTTTATCCCTGATAAAAGACATCATTTTTCCATTCTTTTCTTCGTCATCCTCTCGATCATCATTGTCATCACTTTTCCTCATTTTACCGAAAAAACCCTTGCCCTTGTTGCTTTTCTTCTCATCAGATGCGTTCTTGCCTTGGTATAGTGACTGAATTCTGCTTAGAAATCCTGAAAACATTTGGGTTAGCGCTTAGGACTAGGAGTGCTGGTTATGCAGTTCTGCAAATGGTGAAGCTACTCATGGTCCAACCGCCATGCCACCTAATTGGGGCAATTACGGGGATGTTTGTTGGCATTTCGCACCCAGAATCGGTCTTTTATTGGCAGTGAAGCCGTTATGATTAATTAGGAGGCCTCTTTGGAGTTTCCTACCTACATTTTAGTGCCCAATAAGCCGCAATTCTTTCACGTATTTAAATTGCGATTAATGCTGCGAAATACACCACAAAGGGTTGATTTATTATTCCTATTCAATTGCAACATCTTACGCCTTTGAAATGACTCACCTGAGAATTCTCACCCTCTAATCGTCATTAAAGGAAAAAATCCTTTTGTTACAGCTCCCTTAAATTTGCTTATCGAAAAAACCCGATTTTTACGTCAATAGTAGGCACCTTAGTTGCACTTACGCTAATGGGGAGTATGAATTCTTGCGATGGAAGTCCTCATTCATTTATTTTTTGAACTGACTCGTGCGTATTTTGAGTCCCTACTCCTCAAACTATCCTTGAGTTACATAAGCTAAACTATCCTTTAGAGTTACATAAGCTGAAATTTAGAAAATAACAAACCCTCTTTTCAGCTTCAAAGCACCAAGCCCACACAGGGCATTAGCTTAGTTCAAACTCCCTTTTAAGTGAGGTGTTACAAATAGTCAAGGACTTCCTTTTTCTGCCCTAGGACACCATCTCATTGACTCATGGTGCCTGTCTTTGTAAAAAACACCAGAAGACCTATTCTGCGCCTTTAGCTACATACTTTCATCGACCATTCCGCCTAGCTCTAAAAATAACCTAGTGGTGGCACTACACTTGAATTTGTGCGACTACGAGCCTACTTCCTTCGCCCACAAAAGGCACAGTTCATATAAACAAGGGCTCAGTCTACTCTAGAAACCATCACACACTTGTTCTATGCTTTCTGGTTTTTCGCGTTCAGTTTCCCCAACAGTTTAGTACGAAGTGATTGGAGAACTCGTGTACACAACGAGACGGTAAGGTAGTATATTGAGTAGCCAAACTGTACAATCCTTAGAGGGCGGGTTTCTTGAAGAGCTGGGCCAGCAGCTGCTCGGGAGAGGGCGCGGAGTCGATGGGGTACTGGGAGACCTCTCGCATGATGCGCAGCAGCTCCTCATCTGACTCCAGACGTCGCTTGAGTCGGCGGTGGGCCGGCAGCAGAAGATTCGCCTCCGTGTCACCCTCCTCCAGCCGCTCCATCTCCGTATCCACGCACTCCACCCTCGACAAAAGGCTGGAGGTCGCCGTGTCTTGGATCTGCCGGTGCTCCACCTTAACCGCAGAGACATGAAATTAAAAAAGCAGGACTCTAACCTTCACAGCAATAAAACCTCAGGGCGGTGAGGAACATGCGTGGGACCCTTCCTCCTCAAGATAAATACCGGAGGGGTGAGGCCTGGAAGGGCCTGTTAAAGGGCTGAATCATAAACGAAGCTTAGAGCAACTGTACCCAACCGAGGCACTCACTGAGGCTTAGTACCGGATCGTCCACCAGAGCACAGGTCGATGTTGTTAACCCCAGAGTACTGATTTCATTCACATACCTTCCAATTGCTACACTGTACCTGCATTTCACGTAGCATTGTTTTACTGTCCTTCCGAGGTGGTAATTTCTTTGCGCACAATGGACAACCGAAGCACGTGCACCTCGATGTCTGCCTACCACCAACCTAACTCTTGCCCACACATGCTTCAGACGCCGTGGCAATACCGTCTACCTTTACCAACTCGGAAACTGAGTGGCATTGTTCGATTTGTCGAACTAGCCGACCTTTATGACGGCAAAACACGCGACATGATTCCGCTTTAGCTCGGATTTTGCGTTACTATTTTTGCCAGGCGCAACATACGCAACTCTCACATGCCTGTTCATCTCCTCGACGGTGGCAAACACACGCCGACACTCCTGATCTAGGCAATGGGGTGCACGCATGAACCGAGTAAATGGGGTCTTGGCCCCTGCATATTACATGTTATTCGCGTACGACATGGACTTGAGATCCACGCCGCCGCAGCATCTCCCAAACAAAATACCTCTGTTTCATCAATTCTCTACAACGTACTGGACGATCGTTCCGAGTCACAACATCACTGACATCCAGAGATTCAGGCGCCTAGAGAGCAGATGTCACACTAGGCTAGACGTGACCAAGGCTTCTTCCAGCTCCTTCACAGACACTAGTCTCCAGGGCCAACAACCCAGCGTCATCCACTTGGCCGTGTTGACCACGGCAACCAGCTTTTTGTCATCAACGATCCGAAGGGCATTTATTTAGATTTATAAATGTTTTGGGTATCCAGAAAACGACAGTAACCAATACACCTTTGGTCTCCATCGGCTTGGCTTCACCCATTTCCTCCTCTTCTGGGTCCATAAAAATTCCATTGATGTGAACATCGCAGTATCTATGTTTGAATGCTTATTTCAATAGGATCAACTGGGATGAATGCCTACCAAACTCAGTTTTAATAACACGGGAAAACTCCGGATATAGACCAATCATAAATAGGAGTTCAGTAGATCCTGGTGACTAACGATTGCAAGCACAGATTTCAGACGTCTACTTAAGCACACAATCAATAGTGTGACCTTGAAGCATTCATTAGTTGAAGACAAAGCAAAATTTAATGAGGCTGAACAGCACTGAGCTTTGTAACCAATGCGCACTTACGCGATTGAGGAGTTGTGCACTCAACTTACCCGAGGAGCAACGGTAAACTGTGGAAAATCAGGACTATGGTGTTGAAGGCAGTGAGTAACAATGAAACCGGAGTTGCTTTGATTAATTAAACATTAGTGTCAATTGAGAACGTCAAGCTCTATGGAGCACACCCATGACTAGCGATATATCTACTTTGACACGCAAACGGTCTCATCGAAGATGGCAATATTTTAAATAAAGTCAAAAAGCGTGCAAGTAGGTAGACACGGTTTGCGTCATACAAGCGAGCATAAAAATGATCAGCCTACTTGGTGTTATAGAGCCTCAAACCAAGAAACTGAGAGCTTTTGGAGTGCAAAAAATATTAAACCTCCCAACGCTGGTACGAATATTGCTCAACATTTCGTCAGTTTAATCAAAAAATCAGACTTTTACGTCGAGAGTAGGCTGGGTAGATAAAATACCCCACAAATATTGACTTAAGATAACAACACCACCCACGCAGTGAAGTCTGCATTTCAAACTAGAGCCCAAATATGGGAAATTTCGCTTTGGGTAGGTGAAGTGATTAATAGCAACTCCTGAAAACTACGATGTATTTTTACAAAATTATATGGATCGAAAGTAGATGAATTTTTAGTGAAACTCACCTTAGCAGGAGCAGGTTTATTGGTGAGAGTTTCTAGACCGTAGACGGCGAGATCGCGACGTCCCTTGTCGCGACCCCGACGCGTCACCACGACGACGGCCAGAGGGGGCAGAAGGGCCTCGGAGGAGCGGGGTGCGAAGGGGAGGAAGGCCAGAGCTTCGGGCTCCACTCCCACAGCATCGGCGCCCTTCAGCTTGTTCATGCGCCGTGCAATGATGCGATCGCAGTGCGGCAGAATAGGCAGTTGGCCCAGTGTCGCCACCGGGTGTAGCCGCGAGTCATACACCGCGCCTAAAAGGGTTGAAGGGGTGGGGAATCGGATCATCAAAGTCCGTTAAGATCATTCTACACCTCTTTTCAACCTGAATGTGCTCAAAAGATGGCTGTGTAGTGGCCTAGTCATTCATAACACCGGTCTCGTATCAACCAGATTTTCCAATCTATTTTATGAGTGAACATTATCACTACTTAATAGCAGACTCTAGGGGAGACTTTTAAAAGTAATCAGGTTATAGAAGGTACTCAATAGACACTTCCCAACTAAATCAATTATAATTTTACAAGACAAGCTACTAATCAAATGCACAAATTCACTCAGACTCAACTTCTTCGATGTGTAAAAGCATTTTTCAATTGTACCTTTTGACTTCAAGTAGGTGAGTTCGCGAATATAGAGTCAATTTGAACTCCTCAAGCAGTTCGCAAGATTTTTCAAGGGGCCTAGCGGGAGGGGCAGATGAAACGAAACCTAAATGGAGACCATTGAATGTTACTTAAACTTTTGAAATCTGCGTGATTTTGCCCCTGGAGTTTCAACAAACATGCTCTGCTCTCAGTAATCCAATCTCCGAAAATGATCGGTATGCCGTTTGAGCGGTATTTCACAAAATCCCAGTAAGAGTACAGAGATAGATACGGTGATGAAACTCAGCCCCTGACACGCCCATCTGTCAAGAAAGTGTCAAGCAAAAACGAAAATCCAGTACGAACGCTTGAATTAGATTAAGGCACGTGGTGGTGGTGTTGGTGGTGGTGGCTACGCCTATCTCAATGAACGCAATTGTTAGCTTTGACGGTTATTCCCAGACTTAAAGATACAAACGCAAATAAAAAGTCAAGAAGAATAGGTTGGGCTAGTTGAGCAATTAGTAGAAATGCTGAAGTTCACATTAGGTTAAATTGATCTTGAGTAAAATCAGTGCTGAGCGGCGAAAAGACACCTATTTTATTGGAACACGGAGGATTAGATTCGGATCTCCCAAGTGTGCACCTAATACAGCATCACTAGAGGTGAGCGCCTACAAACGCAATTTAGCTTCAACTTGAAGTGAGCTATTTGAGCCATAAGGAGAACGTTAACATGTGACTCGTAAAAACATTTTTGAAGTATGGAAAGCAATAAAGAGGGCCCAAAAATAGAATGCATGCTTCCAAGCGCAGTTCCATGCATGCTTTCAAGTAAACTAGTGTAAAGCAGTGGGTGCCCTTGGATCAATATGGGGTACACTTCATGGGAACTTCTTGTGCTCCGTTAGAAGAAGTTCAAAGCTCAGAAATAGGCTTAGATGACGCAATAAGTAGGATTTATACCTGATTACTCACTATGAATAGGGCTAAATTATGACTGCTAAGTCCTGGAAAAACTCCAATGCAATGGCACAGTAATTAAATTACTAAAAATAAGTACACTCTAGGCTTGTTTTGAAAACATATGCATTCGCGGATTCAAGCTTAGTAGAACCACATAGAATTCAACGTGAAATGAGGACCTAGTCCACTTTACTTCAATATGACTCACCCCCTTCATTTTATTTTATTGAAGACGCAGCTACACGTGTGCAATCATTCATGTGTTTTGGACAAAAGCTGGCGGTAATCAGGCTTAATAGATAGAAAAAGGAAAGGGGTTTCAGACCTCGAAGAGATGGCTTCAGGGCATATACTGATTGCTGGATGATAGGTAACTCAAAATGATAATGAAGTGTAGTTTACTACAAGTGAAGCTACTTAAAACATGTTTAAACGACTAACAAAACAGGGTCTAGTAAGTTACTTTACTCACTGTTGCTTTTCTCATCCATAAACGAGTAATTACTAATTTCAGAGGCACTAGTAGCAGTGATTTGAAGCTTTTCAAGCGACTTACAAGTTCCATTCTTGAGTCCAATCGCCACAAGACCGCGTGTTGGGTGGACAGTGAGAGCGCCCGTGGGTTCGATGTCAAAAACGCCACTCTGTGGGTCGATGTGGCCGGTGTGGGTGTCCACAGTGAGGAGATAGAGTGCTCCACTCCCACCGCATTTCTCGGAGGACTCAAGAGGGGGACACAGGAGGACAGCACAAAGGTGCTTCGATTTCTCCCATGCCTTCACGCCGACCAAATGGCAAACTTCGGCTTTCGTCAGCGTCTCGCCACGCGAACTCCATTCTGGCCATTCGGAAAGGGTGCAGGTAGTCAGTGGCAGCATATCCTCCATAACTCCTGCTCCTAAAATGGGGCGACAAATACATAGCTACTTTACGTGTTTCAGTAAGAACAAACTAACTGCTCAAACTGGGCTGCATTAAATAGGGTGTTTGAAATATATTTTATTAATTATAATTGGGTTATTTTTAAAGGTGTTAACGCGCTCCACACCTCCTCCTCAACGATCAAGCAGGTGGCGACAACTAGAATGGATGACTGGAACCCACCTCAATTACCATGGAAGAGAAGAAACTGTATCATGAGGGAACTAGGGTCACTACTCAATGCCTCTCCAGACCTCTGCGAAAACAATCAGGCGGCATGAACTGGATACTGCAAGGCGGCAGTGGTGGTTAACAGAAAGTTACATAAAAGACGATCGGGTTCCGCTTACACAGCAGCAGACCTCTTATAAAATCTGCAGGAAAGTGCCACGGGAGTTCCACGACACGAAAGTTAGGGCTTTTTCATGTGAATCCAGTGTTTCGACATGCTGTACTTCGCTACTATTCACACAAGCATCCCAGAGGTTAACTTCTCAAAGAATAGGTTATTAGAAAATGTTTAAGACTTCACAGTCCCCCTTCAAATGTCTGACCTCCATGGAACTCTCTCGAGCATCTTAAACAGCCATGGTGTGTAGGGAGCTAGTTGAAAAGACGCTGGGGTGAGGTGTCAAATCACCTTTCTCCAACTTCCAGGTTGTTAGATTGAGATATAATAGAAGTTGATTCCGGAGGATACTTTGCGAAAAACTTCTTCGCGTCCTATTTTTCGAAATCAATTAAGTTTTGCAGTTTTACATTTTCCCCTTTCCGTAAGAGAAGGTCGAATTTTTCTCAAACACCCAATGTGTTGTGTGCATGCACGGATAAAAATATTTAGAGTTCCGTTTACCTGATTTGAAACGAATCCAGGCGAACGTCTTGAGGCAAGAACCAGCTGCACAGACAACAACGCTGCAAGGACCATGTTCCTGCATGGCGTTGAGAGCGTCTTGCCGACTTTTGTGGACTTTCTGCTTCACGTCTCCGGCGGCATTTAGGATGGCTATCCTAGCCGGTGGCACGCGGGTACGGCCAGTGATATTCGACTTCAGAGCGAGGCAACCCGTCATGTTCCAGGGCTTTTGTGAAGGCTGCGTCTCTGGAATACACAAACGAAGTCACATTTAGATGAAGCAGCTACCAAACAGCTATCTGGAGGGGTAGTGGAAACGAACCTGAGATTGGGTTGTACTGCCAGACGACAACGCGTTGGTCGCGGAGAACGAGAAGGGTCTGGAAACCGCTAGTGCTTTCCGGATGACGGGTGAATTGGAGGTCAGAGGCTTCGCAGTTCAAATATGCCAGGGATTCGCCGTAAACAGCCTCGTAAGTGTACCTAGGTATACAAGTAAGGAAGGTGAATTCAACTACTCCCAACATTATGTATTACGATTAAGGACTAATATATGCAAGTGATAAGCATACGGAGACTGGGCAGAACGTCTCCACCAAACGATTTGTGCCTGATTGTCATAAAAACGGCCGGCAAGACGAGGTCGTGGTGCGGGGAGGCGAGGCAGGCTAAGGTGGGAGTAAGTGGCCACCCATTCACCGCCTCCGTACTCGGCCAAAAGCTGTGCCTCCAGGACTAGTGGAGCTGGCACTCCATCACGCATTGCGTAGTGCATGCTATTCACGTCCATCTACAAGGCGGCCAACAAAAACTTATCATTAACCAAATCAGGATATACAGGAAGTTTATTCTTTCAAATGATTTTGTGAGCTAAGAAAAAGGTGGTAGTCTGAAGGAGCTAGCTCGGGAGAATAAACGATATGGGGAACTTTGTCACAACCAAGTTCTTCGCCCAGCTTTTGTGAAACGATTCTTGCTGTGCGGGGATTCGTTCACTGTCCAGATGAAACATCACTCCGTTTAGACTTAAAGTTTTGTTCGAACGCCGCAAAATTAACCTCCAGCTCCATTAGATATTCTAAAACACTAAATTTCACTTAATTCAAAAATGCAAAATTCGGACAGAATTTATGGGATGACCTGATACATGTGGGAATTGGAAGCAGACTTACGACGCTCAATACTCTGGATGTGGCGACATCAACGACTTGCATACCACCAAGAGCACCGGGTACGAGAATAGGTGCGGTGACAATTGCCTCCGGGGCGTTGTTAGTGGCGTCCGGATTGTTGTTGTCACGGGCAACCGGGGCACCCAGAGCGAGGGCGGAGGGTGGGACGTACCTCGGGGCTGCGAATGGTCGCCAACGAGCAGGTGTCTGATCCAGACCCACATGGCGATACACAACCTCAAGGGCTGCGTTCACCACCACCAAGCCTAGGCAGATAAAAGATGTTACTATAGACAAAAACGGAAACAAACACTTGATTAACCCAAATTGTAAGACTGGGAATGTACCAAGTCACCCATAAGTTCCATCAGAATGCTACAGTTTTAAAATTAAATGAAATTAAGAGCATTTTACAATGTCTAACCGAACATTATACCAATTTTTAGGTGCATTCAAACGTGTCAAATTTTGTTCAACAGAATAGTAAAAATAAAAATTTGCTTAAAACCCTGCCAACGTGGAAGTACCACCCAAGGAACATTGCAGACACATAATGTTGTATTAGTTGAAGAAAGGAAAATCAACAGCCGACAAAGTGGCTATGGAGAGGGAAAGAGCATTGACGGTTGATACTTTAATTAGATGTAAAATATGTAACGTAAAAAACGAAGGTGCTATGCTACCTAAAGTGGTCTGATTAATATGCGTTACGTTCGATAACGGCCACAAGAAACGGGAAGCGTCGTAACTCCAAAGTTTATTCAACAAAATGCAAGGCGTCAATGCAATGGTACATATTATACAGATAATAACGAAAGATAAATAAATTACAGTTCAAGATAATCAGAAAATTATAAATACGATTTTCTGGAGATACAACAATAGGGTTACCCGTTTTATTTTTTAGAAATTCGAATATAAGTTTTGGGGTAACCTGATTTTATGGAAAATATGTTAAGCATGAACGTTGTCGAAGCCCATAAAACTTACTGGAAATTTCATAACCTACCATGGTGACATTACTACATTTATAGAAAATCGCCAATGAGTAACTTACTATTGCGTTCAAGGGAAACCAGGAGACAATCATCCGCGAGTTCGCCAGGAACGCGTATCTCCTGGATCGGTGAGTTGAGCAAGGAAAGAAAGCGACGGTTGCGGATGATTCCGAAGCCATCAGTCAGGTCCCACTTGACTAGCACGCCCTCAAGACCACCACTGTAGAGATGCTTGCCTGAAAAAAGAGGAAGATTTGGGTACATGACGGCAGACGAAAGTGGAAGCAGACGAGGGAATCGAGCCAACCTTCTGGGGTAAATGCCAAGGCAGTGACTGAAGTGCTGTGCCAATGCAATACGGAGCGCTTAACCTCATTAGGTTTCTGGATAACCCAATCACAGGCAACACCGGAATTGACGATAGTCCGGTAACGCTTGAAGTCGTCAGATTCCTCACTTTCGTTGTCATCATTGTCGTCTTCTTCCTCGGTGCTTACTGAGGAAGCGTTCGTGAGAAAACTAGGAGTCATCGAGGTGAAATTCCACCAAAGCATGACCTCGCCCATCGCATTCCCGGTGGCGATAATGGGCTCAGTGGGGTGACATGCAATACAAGTCAGCTTCTTAAATCCACTCATGTGAGCCTGCTTTTTGACCGGAAAGGTGTAGCTATGTAAAAAAACAATTATACTGAACATCTACTTACCTTGAGTAGTCATTAAAGTGATACCAGTGAAGAAAGACCCTCGTTTCATTTGCAGCGGCTACAAAGTGTATCTAAGCGAATTGGGTAGGAAAATTGCGCCTTACGTTAAGATCCACCATGTTGTGTAACTTTTCATCACCAAAAAGTTGCTGGCCATTTGCCATTAACGATCCCGATAAAATAACTTTTTCTAAACCAATATACATCTTACATAGACATTACTTGATTGTCTTTCACCAGTCGTTGAAACGTAGTGGTCCTTGGTACACTTCATATATGATACTGGATATCGCATACCGACTTTCTGGAAAGTTCATCACAGAAATAAACAGCTTACCGATATAACACGGCCGTTCTCAGCATCCGATATTACGACACGCCCATCCAGGCCACACGAATGCAACTATTTGCGTAAGAAAATGAATTCGACATACCATTCCGGACTGAATCCATAAACTGGTAACAATATCGCCATGGGCAGCTACTTTGTAGAGAATTTTATTTGTGAAGCAGTCGAATGCAATTATAAATTTATCAGCAGCATAAATTATTAGGCTAAAGAGTAAAATGATAAATAAGATTTACTTTTTATCCTTTATGTATAGAGGAGAAACCTCTGAAATAACTGCCGATTTACGCGAAAATCTTAGACACTCGTCAGAGTCGTGCATTTTCACAAAAACTGCGCCAGAATCCTGAGGTCAATACAAGTAGATTAACACACTAAAAAAGCCTCTTCTAGATATTTTCGGCACCATTCTTTAAAATATAAGTACTCATTTTTATTTTAATAGCTAAGGTTTACAACTATTGTGATTTTGTGGTTATTTTTTTGTTTATTTTCCTAGACGTCTTAAATGGAATAATCAAAGCAAAGGTCAAATAACTGCACTTTCAACTCTAAGGTTCAGCCTCAGAATTTAAAAGGAAATGAATGATTAACAGTCGTTTGGTAGGAGGTAGAAAGTATTTTATGTTTCGAATGCCCTCCATGCCTGACTATTGTGTAGCACGTGAACATAGGGTTTCAAACCCACAAACAAAGCTTAATGTTGGACATCCCTGCAATAATTTTCCATTTTCAAGGTGTGTTTAGTTTTACGATATTTGTGAGGCAATATTTCATAATAAGGCCACTGAAAGCCTTGTAAAAAATTTGACTAACTTTACATGTACGTGCACGTAATTTGCAAGCAGAAGATAAGTGTTGTATATTTTAAGCATCTCAGCCGATTTTATTTCGGGATAAAGTAATACTGTAATTCGCAGTATTCATTAAGGATGAATAATGACACTCCCCTCCTCTGGGAGCACGGCTTAGCTTAATAAACACAAATCTGTGTTAGATATACGTGGTCCTATATAAAAGTGTTCAGTCAAAGATGTAATGTCTTAGAAATAAGAATGGAACTATTAATTTATTACCAATAGCTCGTACGTTAATGTTTGACAGTTAGCGCTAGGAAATAGGCTTTTATCCGTCATAGTTCTTCCTATCACTCATAAAGGGGATATGAGTTGATAAGCTAGATGACACGTTGTGTGGTCGCTGAACTCATTTAAATAGTCTGTGTCCTAAAGGCTTAGTAACCCAATTTACTAAGTATCCAATGTTACTTATTTAAAAGTCAAGTGTCCCTCTCTTTTTTCCACATGGGACTATAAATAAATGCCTTAGCATCCACAAAAAAGGGATATTAAGTCGATAACAGTAACCTTCCCGATGCTAACTCGTGCAATTAATCTTGTGGGTAATTGTACTCAAGCAACTCATGACCTTGTCGCTTTATTATTGAAGAGTTGTTTTTTTTCAAATAATTTGTTTTAAAATTGTGGCTGAGAGGGTACACCTAGATTCTCTCTCAGACAGGTCGGCTAACCCGTATGAGGTCCCGCCACGAAGGGAAGAAGGGGATAGCGCTTGCACCGTAATGTCCAGAGCCTTGATAAGACAATTGCTTGTAGGATGTATACAGGACATTACTCAGACTTCAAATGGAGACGGGAAATTGATTCACCGGGTAGGCTGCTTAATTTACGTGACGCTAAGCCGGTGATGAGAATATGGGGCTCATTCAGGCTGACCCAAAATCCATGGTTTAGATCTTAACACATATGATTGATCTTTTGGTAGATTTTGTGCATTACAGGCTCCCCATCTTAGATTTTAAGTAAATGCAAAATTTGTTATAATCAACTATTTGTTCTATCCGCTAAAAAGCTCCTTTGATTTCATGCGATTGTGGGTTTCGCTGCTATCACAGAGTACTTAGAGATAAGAGATGAAATTGTGGAATGAAGGCTTTCCTCTTTTTGGACAAAAATAATCATCAGTTTTTATCTCATAAAGTAATCTTCCATCCCACCTTTGATTTGTAAAGTTCTTCCACTCTTGCTAAGTGGAGATTATTAGTAATTCGGCTGCACTGATTTTGGGGTTGCTTTCGAAAATCTTGTTTTGGTAAGCTTAACTTTCAAAAGACGTCGTTTTATTAACGATCCCCGTAATCATGAGAAAAATCATAAGATCCGGCATTGATTGATGTTAGTGAAATCGAGCATCAAATATGGCTTTCGAAAATGAGTTTCTTTAAAAAAAATTCATAAGATGAGATTAAGAAAACGTAGTGTCGAATATTTCCCCTTCTTGCTTATTCATCGAGTTTTCACTGTCATGTGCTGGATTTTATTTTGCCCTTTAATTTGGATAATTATGGAAATATAATTGGGATTTTTGGACTATTATATATCTAAGTTCATGACAATTCACTGCATTTTACCAAATAAACTTTGGGATCAATCTACAAATTCCAAAGTTCAGTACTAATCAATCGTATGAACTAATGATTTTCCGTGTTCACCACTGAATAGGATTCACTACTGACTCCTGAAAAGTCGATACACACTGGACACAGGGTGCAAACGATGGGCTATTTAAACGGACTTCCAAGCTAACTCGCGCATGAAACGGAACTCCATGATGAAACAGTCACTAATATTTGGTCTCATTCTCTGCTGCCTCTCCTCTGCCTATGCCATGAGTTGCATGAGCCCAAACGGCATGCAGAACTTCAAGAACTGCAAGAACCCTATCTGCCACTGTGGTCCCTATACTGGCTACAATTGCCATAACGGAATGTGCCCCTTTGTCTGCTACGGCGCAAGCTGCACTCAGGTTAGCCCCCCACCCAGTCCCATGCAGGGTTTCTCCGTGAATCAGCCCTACGGAATGCAGGGAGGCATGAATCAGGGCAGCTATGGTTTGATGGGCCTCAGCGGCATGATGATGGATCCTTACGGTTATGACTACGGCATGGACGGTGGATACGGACTAGACATGGGATATGGCTCCCAATCCTCCCCCGGGTCTTCCAGCAACCGTCGTGGAAGATCAAAACGCGAGACTGAGGAAGACGAAAAGACTGGAGAGATGGAAAAGTCCGCTGCAGGGACGTCTAATTAATTTACAGTGACTACGTGCTCTTGAGTCGTCTTAATTATTTATGAATATAGTGTGTTACGTGTTATACAGATAGCTTTGTTCCGATAATTTAGCAATGTGGAAATTAGAAACAACATTTACAGATGAAAACTACGTAGCGGAATAAGCTGCACTTAAGTTCTCTACAAGATGGATTTACTACCCCCTTTAAGCTCGTCCAACTCCCGAAGGGAGAAGAGGAGTGCAGGCAAGAACGTTTATTGTAACTGTGTGCATGGGTGAATGTGTATGTATTTTTGGCGTGTGGCGTGAGATGATTAAATAGGCTACGTCTGATTTCTGCTGAGCAGGAATCGCCCCCTTGATTGGTTGATGGAGAGTTGTTCTCGAATGCGATTTGTTGTGCTTGGCGCTTCCTATTGAACAGCTTACTTGGTGTAGCTGTACGCCACAACTAGACTATGCAAGAATCGAAAATTCGAGCTTTTAGAAATCATTGAAACAAAAATTTAATTTTAGCAAAGTAATTGTGTTGGACACATTTAATATTAGCTGCCTGAAATATGTCCTGGAACAATTGCTACCGATATCTGTACCTGCCTATTTTTCAAGAGCTCGCTTGTAATTTTCTATAACTGCTTAGGCTGTTTGGTTTGGTGGAGATGTGACTTAATACACATTCGGTGCTCATTCCAGCCTTTTCGGGTTAAAAATACTTCCGATCGATTAAATATCTGATTTCTGCTGTTATATCGCTTCTTGACAATAATAATTTAAAGATGAAAAAAGGTATGTGGCTTTTAGAGGAAGCCGAAGTAACCCGAATAAACACTTTGTAAGATGTTGCTAAACTTAGCAATTATCTGCTCTTACTTATACAGCTGAGTTCGGGAAAATCTTTAACATTGATTAAATAACTTGTCAAGACTCTGTACAACTTTTCTTAGCAGCAATATCTACATTCGACTTAGTTTCTTCTGTTCACTTATTCCTACAAAATCTTTAGGGAATCATACAAAAATTAAATAAAAACCACTTGTTTGGAAAGTCCAGCTTTTAAGTAAGCAAGGCTACCCAATCGGTTCACTAGATCGTGGTGCACTATTCTTCAAGGTCGTCAGAAATTTTTTTGAATATATAAAGAAGATTGAGGATTGGAAATCCCTTGTGAGTATGAGCCAAGCCTAAAAATTAAACAATGTGCCGGAAGGGTAGGAAAGCTCCGGAACTTTAGGAAAAAGGATATTATCGTTATGATGACTCTAGTAGTCGTCGTTCTCCACCGCGTTATGACGAGGAATACGATTCCGATTGGGAAGATAGAAGACGGCGTTCAGATGGACGGAGGAAGTCGAAGAGTTGGGCTTAAGGGGAAGGAGTGACGGATGCCTGCACAATCTTTCATTCAGAAGAAACTACTACCGCCTCGTGGCTCGTAATTTGGGATTTTTTAGAAGAACTATTTTCTATTTTATGAAAACAAGCCGATGAAGAGGTAGACTTGTAATTACAAATATAAATTTGGTTAAATTTCGTCTGCAATGATTATTTCTCCGATACTCTAAATTCTGTTTTGCGTACCCGAAGGGTTTTGTCGGGTCCTTTAGGTTATTTAAAACAATTAGCATGCCAAATAGGGGCATAGTTAATTGGGAATTGGAAGAAAAATTTGAACTAAATGTTTGGATTCTCCTTATGGGGATAGTCGCGAATTCGAACTTGCTGAGGGAGTTCACGGCAGCAATTCGACTTTATCGTAGTCAAAGCGGCATTAAATACATCATACAACTTTTACTCTAGTATCATATCAGTAAAATGACTTTCCACAGCCAAAAAACTTATCTTGCAAATTTTAGTCCCTTTTTTGGTATACAGTGGATTTTCCTTTTTTATATTTGTAACACAGGGCAAAGATCAATGCAATTCAAGAGAATACGACACCCATAAGCTATTGGGAGTTGCTATGGAAATGACAAGGAGATCGTGGGCTTGTGAAAACTAGTCCAGAATGTCCTGGACAAGAGTCACCCCGTAGAATTTGTTATCTGTGAAGTCTTAATAATCTTTCAATACCGTTGCACATTTGGCTATTTTTATTCACGTCCAGTAGAACACCATTCAGCACCACAATGAGCTACACTGGGTTCAACCAAAAACTCTACTTGTAAACGAGGAAATCGAGCGAGCTCAAATAAGCAGCAAGTAAACTTCATAATCTTTCCATGGGGAGTGGTAGAGGAGGCCTTTCGGGACGATGAAAGAATACATTTTCCTCTCATCATTTCTAAAAAGGAATCTTCATGATGATCATGGCATAGGCCTGACTGCTGATTAGCCTGTAATGTAAAGTATGAGGGTGCTATACTAACTAAATTAGTCTGACTAATAAACGTTACGTTAGATAGCGGTCACAAAAGCGGAGTGGGGTGGTAGTAACTCAAAAGTTTATTCAACGAAATGTAAGGTGCCGTAGTAACGACTTAAGCAACCAATATATGATAGAGATCATAATGAAAGTTAATAAATTACAGTTCACAATAGTCAGATAATTAATGATATATTTTTGGATATATATATATATATATAACAGCCTGTACTTGTGCAAATTATTCTGAACCCAAAGGATACGTTACCCCTCTGGGATCTGATAGAGTTTCTATCTCATTGCTATAAAGCTTCATTGTGTCCAGTACCTTAGTTCAGTGTTTCTTGTGAAAAAAACACGCGGTTAGTATCGAGATAATTTAATTATTTGCTGAATGTGGGCATAATACTACGACTATTTAGCTTTTAGAACCCCTTGGTTTCCCACAATACTACAATAAAAATCCATTACAGAAGAACGTTGAGAACTGATCCTCGTGGTTTTCGTTAGCGACATGTGTGTAAAGGAGTGAAACCACTACTGGAAGTATAACTAAGAGTGGTGTGTAGGCTCCTGAGAAGGATATTATTAGTGCCTTGGTAAAAGGCTCATCTTCTCCTTATGTGTCATCGCAAACTCGCAAATGTGAATCTCCAGTAGGTCGTCTAAATCTAAAAATCCTTGCAAGTTGCATCACATTTAAACTTGTCAATTTCAAAGTAGTATTAGCCACTTCAACGACTGTCGTTGTAGTTTATGCAGAGTTCCGACAAATCATTCAACAATGAATTGATTATTGAAAACAATAAAGAAATCTAAATGATGTTTCAACCATAGAGTAGACACAAGGCTTTCATAACCTATGTATTTGAAGTTGTTAGAACTCATAGAAATTAAATGTTAATGTATCATCACGATAGAATTGAAACAAATATTGTAGACTAATTTATTGTGTGACATGATAATGAACTTTCTCTGATCAATCATATATTGTAAATTCACCATTGACGTTTTAATATTGTAAGTACTCGCGCACACATTCATACTGCGAGATGGAGCGGTACTCGAGCGTTGTGTCCGGTTCTGGCATATACTGTAAAAATGGCTGTGGATATTATGGCAATCCCTCCTGGAACAATTACTGCTCAAAGTGCTATCGTGAATTTCAATTAAAAAATGATTCATATGCACGCAAAGCTCGGGCTCTTTCGAGTACTTCCTCTAGAGCCTTTGCTAATTTCGAGGCAAAGCGCAAAAAGGTAGCTCGCAAAAGCTCAGGAACGATTAAGAATATTCTTAAACTCCAGAGAGGTAAGTTTACCGGCATTTTACTGGTATCGTATAGGTCGGCCTCAGCCTGGCTCAAACATTTCGGAGGAGGGCCTACAGGCCAGGGATGAATTTTATCGAGTTCTTAAAACTTGGCGCTCTGGAGCTGAGCACGATGTGGAAAAACAGGTTCGTGTTAGTCGAATTGTTTCATTTGGTTTTGAAGATTGATAAACTCTTGAAAGATCTCGAGTCCAGTGAACTTTTGGACATCGAAAAAATTTCCAATATGTTCAGGGACTTTTACGAGCTTATGTCTAAGCGAATCTTTACCGATTCAATTTATCAGGTAAACCTCATCCTTTCAAACTTGACTTATCTTTTTTTGTTAGGATTCTTCTGCAAGCCAGAAGGAAATTCTAATGAACGCCATCGAAAAATTCCTCACTGTTTGGATCTACCCTTGGGCTTTTGCTCCTGCGAATACCGATGACGAGGAAGTGGACATAAAGCTTCAGGACCGTATTCGCTCCCTTCATTGGGTGTCTCACAAACACCTGGACGCACCCATTGATCCATCGTCCAAGGAGCAGTCACGGCACTTGGAGATTGCAATTCTAAGTAAGCATCCTTCTTCCGGCTCTGTTAACACTGACACTGAGGCTTTGCATCTAGATTTAAATTGCGGGATTATGCAGAAAATGTATGCTGTTGATTCATCGTAGGCCCAGCCTTCGGATACTTTCAAGAGGCCACCTTTTAGTGATTTTGTCCTATTATTTTAGTTCGTTCTAAGCTGTCCCTTTGTGTGTCCGTTTTAAGCGTTCCTAATTCCCATAGGTCCATGATTTGAATTTCGCAATGTCGGTTACATGTTCTTTGGAAGTCCTTAAAGTCTGCTGAGGTACCCCTCATTCTTAGTTCACTCACGCTGTTGCGAAACTATGCACTGAAAACAAACTGATACCCATAAAAATGCTTGCAGGTGTTTGCTTTCCTTATAAGCAGATATCCACATAGCTGTGATAGATGCAGCTCATGTTTTCTTCTTCTGGGGTCATATTTGCAACTTTGTCTTTTTTTAACGACCTGATTGTTACTTCGACTCACCTTTATATGCTATCGTTTTCCAGTATTTAGTAGCTGTTACAAAATCTCAGTCTTTCAAATGTGCCTACTTCAGCAAAAACTTCTGATACTGCAATTTCGGACTTTGATCACGGGCTGTTTGTACATAGTGATTTCGGATTGTTTCACGTCTGCGTGGTGCTAAATTCCCGTGCTAGAATCACAATTCTTCTGCGAATTTCAACCCAAAAGCACCAAGATTCGGTGTTAGGTCGATATATTTCGTTGCTGTAAGTTCTTTAGTATTTCATGGCATTTGTAGTGTCAACCTCATAAGATTGAAGTTACTAGGAAGTTGCGGATCAAGTTAAAACGAATCCCCTCACCAGGTCACTAGGTATCTCCACAGCCCCAGTCGATCGTTATCATCAATTTACGACTCGGCCGTAAATTTAGAGCCTCATTCTTGCGTTGTCGCCTTTTCTCAGCGTCTGGCACGAACGCATCATTTGTGGCTGTATGTGCAAACTACAGTCATGCTCATCGATTGGCATCGAAACTTTTCATGCTTTTGCCATTCGCCTAGCCCAATTCATATGGCGATTAGAACGTCCTCCCTACTACTTCATTTAAGTGTAACTGAATAGAGTATTTCGCCACGCGTGTAGACCTGATCCGGCAGAACGAGGTGCAGCCGACAGAGGCGAAGCTGGACCAGATAGTGAACTGCTGCCGCGAGGTCTACGAGGCTTTGCGCCTGAATGCGGAGGCGAACGCCTCATCGGCTTCAACGACCACCGCCGCCCCCACCGCTGCTGCGGGGGGCGGCCGCCCCACCAGCACCGCCGCCGCCAAGCAAGCACAGGTGAACGCCGACGACCTGCTGCCGGCGCTCATCTGGGTGGTGCTGCGCGCCAACCCGCCCTTCCTCCACTCCAACCTCCAGTTCATCATGCGCTTCGCCAGCAGCCACCGCCTCGAAACCGGCGAGGCCGCCTGCTGTTTCACGCACCTCGTGAGTCCTCCTCCTGCCCCCTCTGCCTTCCGCTTGGGTGGTTTTTCAATGGGTTTAGCCACCCCCGCCTTCATCAGGATCCATCTCAGGAGAACAGCTTGGTTGTCAGCCACAGAGCATTTGAAACTTGCGTCTCATCAGGGAAAAAATGGTTCAATAGACAAATATATTGCATTTTTATCCTGAAAGGTTTTTTTTTCTTCTAAATAGCTGCTGCCCTCAGCATCGATTACAGCCTCAATCAAGCTTATCAGGTTGAATTTTCACTTTCCCTAGGGGAAGAAGGATATTCTCAAAAATGCTCTTATTCTGTCCTTGATTGACTGGTTTTTTTTTGAAGTACTGGTATGGTGGCGATTAGTGTCTTTCTTGGCGACAGTGCCCAACCACATTCCATATAATAATACCGCCTGCAGTTAGGCATATGGCGTACTGCTGTTGTCTACCCTTTATCGTCCAGGGCCTAATTACGGTGGTCATCATGTGTGCGTTTAATTCCAGCCTCAGCCCCTCCAGCAATTTTGCCATGAATTTTTCGGGAGAAACCCGCTGAGAGCTCAATCAGATCGTCGTCTGTTTTGTTGCACAATTCTTCTAGCTGCCACTGACTCTTAGCTTTCTCCATCGCAATTCCCCAGTTCACGCCACCGGATTGTTTGCTTTCACAGTGTTCAGGGAAGTGGAGCATTGGGTAGCTACCATAATCTCATTATTTTGGCGATTAGGTCCACTCGTCACGAGACAAGTTATTCTGTTCTTTGGTGAATCAGGTGGATTCCAATCGTCTTGTTACTGTCACGTAAACGGCGTGATGACAACGATGTGTCTACCGTGGTTGGAAAGTGTGCATGTCTGCCATTGCGTAAGCACACACTCATCAGAGCTGTCCTCTCACTAGCTTTAACCACTACTTGGCTGACTACTCCCCTCGGCAGCCTATGAGGAAACGTGTGATGAAGTTTGAACCAGCCTGGTACTATTTCCTCAACCGTCTTTTGATTCTTTTTAATCCGTTCTCTACATGGTGTGGTATCTTATTGCTTGAATTTGCGCATGCTTGTCGTCACGCGCTAGCTTACCCTTTAGGCCTTTGATCTACTCAATTGATCTTAGCCCATATTTGCTTTTTATCCCGTGATTTATCCCGGCTAGGTAACACTGGCGGCTAGATGTAAAGTTGTTCCCATTGTAGTCCGCGTCGTAGACATATATCGGTGAAGGTCGGTTTCCTAAAACTACGTTATTAATTGTCAAGCCAAACTGCTTGTATCAGCCCTTGTGCTAATGCTTGGTGTGTTTTGGTCTTTACATCGAAATGGCTAAATTCTATCGATTTATTTCCTTGAGAACCTAAGAAACTTGATGCCATTTGCCTAGCCATGGGTTTATCTGATTGACGTGGTGGTAAAACTCGTCGTTCTTAGAATTAGCAGTTGAATAGGCGAGATTGCCTCAATTATACCTCCACTACCATCCTTAAAGATAACCTTATCGGCAATGGCACTCGTTTTTTTCTACATCTGTTGTGTTGGTGTTTGACGTCGACCGTAACCGGTGGCTTCTTTTCGTGTAGTGCTGCGCAGTGGAGTACATAAAGAAGGTGACGCCGAAGTCGCTGGGCATGAGCAAGGAGGAGTTCGACCGCCAGATGCTCGAGGGCGTCCCCGTGACCCTCTGCCCGCCCTCCGAGGCCTCCTCCACCGACGCTCTCTCCGAAGCCCGTCAGCGCTATTCCACCATCAGCCAGAAGTGAGCACCGTCCCATTCCATTATATCATTAGGGCCATGTATTTCTCTTGAGATTGCACGATTGTGACCTTAACACCCACGATGCCCTACCTTGCTTGATGAAATATGTGCCTGAAAGCTTTCCCCGAGTGTGGATGAGGTGCGTGTAGTATACTTCGGTTTCGGGGCTCGCGTAGGACCGTTTTTGCGTGGATGCTGCAGCCTGGAATGAATCATCGCTAGCGAACACCCGACCGTTAAGGTCAGCCTATCAATGCAAACCAAAACAGTTCTTGCGGACTACTTGTGGGAAGTGGCTCAATCTTCTAAAGCAAATAGAAGCTCAGTGAAATCTACCGGGCTTTCGTCCAAGTTCAGTACTGCGCCTGATTGCGTGCTTCTTTCTGAGGTCAAGTGACAACAAAATCTCCGATGTCACACCTATCTAGAATCGCACTGCCGTCTGGTTTCTTTTTGGCGCCTCGAATTGATTAGTCCAACTTGTAAACAGGTCGTTCTATACGTGTGAAAAATACAGCCATATTTCTTTCCGTCTATCTTACAACTGTTATCCCTGGTACAAGGAACTTTTTGATTTCACCTACTGGTGTATAGACCTCTGTTTTGAAGTCACATGTGAAACTTCTCAAGTGGTTTGCTATATGAACTTTTGATATTTGTTGTCTTGGTATTTAGCATTTGTCAATTATCGAGAAAATAATATTTTATTTGAACTGGATGGTTTGAAGATTTCTCATAGAGGAGGGAAGTTTTGAATTTCCCGGTCCTCTTAGATCAATTAAGGTCGCTTTTAAGATGTCAATTCACGCATCGTCTTGGTAAACACCTGTTGTACTAAAGATCTCAAATCGTCGCCTTTAAGGTATGATGGACTATTTAAAAACTCCCCTTTAAGAATGAATTTTTCATAATTCCATACCTTTTAAGATATCCTTTGATTGTAACTTTAGTGCGCCGTACCGTGCAGTCGATTCCCGTCTCATGAAAGCTTTCACCAAGTAAATAATTGTGTTCTCACCAGAACTCTCCTCCCCCATAACGCCCCGTGAGTGGTGTGTTCCATGGACATCTGAGTCTCGTGATGCATCAGGTGATGGTCTCCTTATTAAAAGTGTGCTTGAAGAAGTCAAGGCAAAACCACTGAGCCTAACATTTCGTCATTACCATAATTTCCTCCTGTAGCTTATTACAATCTCTTGAACTCACGCTCTTTCCGGGAGCCTAGCTTAGATGTTTCCGATGGGTCTATAGTTTAATTTCAGAGCCTTAGTTTCAATAGCGGTTTTGAATCACCTCATTAAATCCAAAACTTCGGTGCACTAGCCACTCCGCGCCAGGTAACCGTTTTCAATTCACAAAACCGAATGGACACTGCTTTTCGTCGCCAGTATCAGTCAGCGAACCCATCTTTGTGTCCTCTGGACCGTGTGGGCGTTGGAATGGCGGCCATATTTGTTTATCTTAAACCTTTCAGCACTCGCTCTGCACGGACAGTTTTCGTCAAAGCCATGCAGTTAGTGAAAGTCTCGTGTGTGTAAACGAAGTCATTCTTATCAAGCGGTTCATTTCGATTGCTTAATCTTTTTTGAATTGCCCTCCAATCTTACAGGGAATATGGTTAGGTGTTAAAAACGGGAACAACCATAAATTTCCCCTCTGCTTGCATCGGGCCTATAAATCACTGTCGCTTGAAGTACTTCTTTTCGGTTATTGTACGTTTTTGAAACTAAGCTGCGTCTGCAATTGCGTCTCATCGTACATCACCTCCAGATTTCTTGTTAACGGAAAAACCGCTTGCCAAAAGTGTGCTCCCCCTTTTGTTGCTGCACGTATCATTTCTTTCATTTTCACTGTATTCAGT
Organism: Anomotaenia brevis; assembly: GCA_030710315.1. NCBI lineage: Eukaryota > Metazoa > Platyhelminthes > Cestoda > Cyclophyllidea > Dilepididae > Anomotaenia > Anomotaenia brevis. Next base: position 624,751 of record JAUOZQ010000033.1, read on the forward strand.
TCGGGCCATTTAATGTAAAATTCATACAGTGGCCTTTCTCTCCGTAACTGGCGTCGTCACTTGAATATTTCGACGTATTTACGAGCTTCTGAATGGAAACAATACTTCCTTATCTTTAGCTGGTTCAGACTCAGCCAATGTATACCGAGCAAGAACATGATAGCACCTCCTAGCCTGAATACGCAAATCGCGCTGCATTGCGAACACAACCGTCTCTGGGTAGATCTTACAAAATTTAGTCAATTAATGTAAGAACTGAAACTGTGGAAAGGTTACTGAATCGTTAATTTATCTTTTGAAAAGTTTAATTTGCCATATCAGGTAATTAAGACCACTGAAAACGTAAATGGCCGCATATCTTAAACAAAGCTATCATTCAGTGTTAAAGTACTTCCATGTGGTTGTTTTTTCTCAAGGCTACCTTCCATCTAGGGTTGCGTGTTATCCGTCGTTTGTAGACTTGTGCGGTATATTCGTGAAAACGGTAAAGCGTATATTAGAAGTGAATTGCTTCGCAGTTCGTCTATAGTTTCAAATAGGCTAGGGAATCGTTCAACCTTTCTTTATGGAAAATGTTTAATAGCTGCTTTCTAAAACAGCCCTGTCGTTTATTACATTTTATGATTTCCTCTAGAGTTGTATCTAATTCAAAGGGTTAAGTTACCAGTGGAATTATTGGGGTAGAGTCGTTGCCTAATCATAGGTATTTTGATCGATGTCCCACTATAAATGCTCCTTTAAAATCCCTTCCAGAAATTCCTTTTTATTATATCAAGGTCCTCAATTAAGGCTGCTTCATCCTCGATCAGATATTTGAAAGTGTCCCTACGTTGCAGTATTAAGTTAATCAAGGATTTTAACCATACAGGCTCAAGTGGGTTGTGCTCATCGTCAAACCGGAGCTGAAACATCGTTCATTAAGTAGGACTAAGCGTCTGTCGTGCTGTGCTGATGTGACGTAGAATTGCTACTTATCTCCCCATACAGGTCCGATGATGACGATCACGAAATCACAACCCCCACTGATGACGGGGCAGAAGGGCAAGCCTTGTGTTTAACCCAGCCTAATCCCTAGTGCAGCAGAAGTAGTAGTAGTCGCAATCACGGCAAACATGAACATTGCTTCCTTCTTTTTCCACAGACTTGACGACGTAGAGAGCCGGATAGCAGCCGCAGAGTCTGAGCTGGCCTCTGCCGAACAGCGCACTGCGGAGCGTGCGGCGCAGATCCGGTCCTCGTGCAGTCTCAAGAGCACCGTCTACCTCGATCCGCGGGAACTCGTCACCCCGCACATCCTCTGTCTCGGTCCCCCTCCCCGGCCACCGCCCCGACCGGTCGATAACGTCATCGACCAGCTGGCACCCGACGCTGCCGTCGCCGCAGCGCCCTGTCTGGCACCGACCCAGACACCCAGCCAGGCCCCTCCGCGTCCCCCGCCGCGACAGAAGCGCACCGAGTGAGGAGTTGAGGGGGATTAGGATCAGCCTCTGTCGATCTGTCTCGATTTGTTCTCTATTTGTGTGTTTTATGTGACCTGATCATGAGTTTGAGTCTGTGCTTGCGTGTGTGAAAAATACGTTTTTTTACGAAGTTAACCTGCGAATATACTCATTTTGATTGTCATGTCACATTTTTTGGAGAGCGCAGGAGCTAGTTGAGCTTACTAAAACGAGTCTTTTGGAGGTCGTCTTCTGTTTTAGAGTAAAAACATCTAAATTTACACTTCCAATGATAGAATGTTTGGAATGCGTAAACGTCAATTTCTAGAACGTCATCTTCAGGAGATGGAGTCGGAGTAGATCTAGGGGAGGTTAGTGCGTTGTCTAGTAGCTTCCCTTTCTATGACATCGGCCAAAAACACGATTTATTTAATGAGAGCTTAGAAAATCAAAGTAGCGGGATTATCGAACCACTGATGGTACGTACTCTAATGAGTAGAAAGCCACCAACGAGTGGTTTGTTAAATTAAGTCTGTTCAGCTAAAAGGACATCAAAATTGTTCCTTACTTTCACTAGCACTAGGGCAATTTTTAGGGGAACTATCAGCTCATCTTAAAGCCTATGTGTCACCATTCAAAAAAATCTGTTTATATAGGTGCCCGTCTACCTACTGAAGTGGGTACAAAAATATGGAGGTGAAGTCAGAAGGGTTTAGGGATGACCTTAGAATGCATCCATGGGGACCCCTACATTGAGCAATAAAATAGTCTCCTTTTTGCTTCCACAATACAACTTAAACTGACTATAAAAAAATAAGTTTACGCCCCATACAGCAATAACATTTACCATTAGTTTGTGTTACATATTTATAACGGTGTGATTGGTCAATATTTTGGCTTGTAAACCAACTGCTGTATTAATACCGATGTCTGTTCTTTTACTTTGTTTCCCAGAAAACCTATGGTGACTGCCATGAACTAGATTCTTTTTAAAAAGAAAACTTAACTTTTCTAGTGTTGTAGAGGTCCATCGCCAGTCTTTGTACAAATTAAATGGAATTGGGGTTAATACCAGGGGTGGATAATGAAGGAAACGAACCTCTGAAGAAAAAAGGGGATATTTTTGACACAAAACCAAGCTTGTTTTTGAACCTCGACATTGTATCAATGACGTGAGTAGTCCACAATCTCGAGATCAGCATAATCTGTTGTCCGCAAACCTAGTGCACTTGGCGGGCGGTTGGAAATAAGGAAGCCAAAGACGATTCGTCAGAAGAAATCTCATTTTTCCACCGCTCTAAGGACCAGAATCCACATTTGTTCATATTTGCCACATTTGCATTGTTACTTCCAACTCAACTGATGAAGCACGATAAGCTTCTTCAAGGGCTGCCGCTTCAAGACGCATCTTCGTCGAGATTTTAATCTCCACTCATGAATTACGCGAACCATTTTCTGTGTTCTTTCATCATTCACACATTCGTCGCCATAAACTGAGCGAATGTTTCTTGCCACTTCGACTGCTAAGTTCCCTTCATTTCTTGACCTCAAAAAACATTATGTGCCTTCAATGATTCTTAGGTACTTCCAGATTAGCTGGTTTTTAATCAAGAAAAATTTTCGTTCTTTGTTCTGCATAACAACGAAATTTAATTAGTTTAAATGCATCCAAGCATAGAAGGGATAAGTTCCATTAGAAATTATAAAATAATATTTAAAAATCTTTCAACCAAAATGGATAAATTTCGGACTTAACCTATGTTATGACCTGATATTTATATCGTTGCCATAGAAGATATTTATTTCATAAAACTTTCACGAACTGCTTGATCCACTCTCGTACATCTGACTGCAGATCTTGTCTTGCATTTCAGTCATCATGAAAGACGTGATAACGCAACCTGCCTAACTGAATGTAAAGAAGTCTTGCTTTATGAGGCTTACTGCCTTATAAGTCTTCTCCACTTCTATCACCAACCAGGAGAAAAGCGTAGCATAATTTGGCCAATGAGCACTTACATCACAGGAATGCAATAGCGTGACTGTATGGCAAAATTAAGATCATTTTCAAGCCCAAGTTTCATTATGGCCAGCTTGTTAATGGAATCGCAGTGGAAGCCCGTGTGCTTAGTTTTGTTTTTACTGCTTGAAAGATCTTCAAGGTCAGTGGACCTTTTATAGCCATCGTAAAAAGCTTCCTCTACAAAAAGCTGACAGAAACGAGTCCACAAGTGCGCACACTGAAAAGGGCAATTGGTTCACTCGATTTTCAAATAGCCTGCAGCTAGTCGCGAATGAGCAGAAATAACGCTGAGCTCTTTCAATCGAATTTTCTTGTTAAGCAAACTAAAGTGCTATGGTGAGATTTAATGCTAAGATAATTAATTAATCTTTGGGTATGCTAAGTTGTTCAAAATGCAAAATTATCAACCATTGCTGTGTTTTTTAAAAAAAAATGAAAATTTATTTGTACCCGTATTTTGCACATTGTCTCTTTTGGTTGCTTCTATTCATATTCGATGAACAACTATTGATTGCAAATAGTATTATATTCTGACGGATTCATTTTTTTGCTCGAAGGAGATCCGGATGACAAATGTGTTTTCACAGACCTCAAAATAATTAAATATTGCAGGTAGGTTGGACTAATAGAAAGTAGGCAGCCATGTGACCTTTAACTCCGGAATTACATAAGATCTCATCATTACCTCTAACTAACCTGAACCAGTGCTGTGACCAGAATATTTCAGAGCCAAAATCTACTGTATACAAGCCATTTTAATTGAATTGACCCTACTAAGCCACAAATTTAGAAACCTAATCTTTAAAAATAGCTCCAAGTATTTGTATACTGAGAAACCAGATAGAATAGGAAGGCCAGTTCCAGTTTCCATCTAGTTTAAAAATTCTTTGCTTAAAATCATGAGCCTCGAGGAACGGAATATATACACTTGTACTAACTCAATATAAGTAGAAAGCTAATTTTCAGTCTTACACATTATGGTTGTGGTGTTATTTCAATGGGTTTGTGCTGATGGCAAGTCGTTTTAACAAATTAAAATTTCATTCAGTGATAACAGCCATTATTTCAAGCGTTAGTTTAGCAGTTTAATTATTGATTCTAGGCTTGATAAGAAGAACTGTTTCGTATAATAATCCGACCTCAATGGCAACGCAGCTGAGGTTCTTTGGGAAGTTACGCCTGAAAATCGGTGTTAGTAATATAAATAATTAAATACTCTATAAAACAATTCTAAAATGTTAAAAACTTAAAAATCAATCAAATGCCTAAGATGAATTCATCACATATCGAAAAATAGAAATTAATTGGCTTTTTCAAAATATATCGAAACAGCATACCTTTTGCTTCGCTAAAATTTATAAAAGCTGATAGTACATATTTCTTTACTTTCGTAAGTTGTGTAAAGAAAGGGGCATTGTCTTTGCCTATTGAAAATGAAAATACAAATTCGAATACATTGAGCCCATTAAGTATTAATTATTTTCTTCCCACATTCTTTAGGAGAATGCAAGAATAAAGCTGAATGGGCCTAGTACCAATGCGTTGTTATTGAATAAACCGTTCTATTGGGTCATGGGCACCCTTAAGTATCTCCAATGAATCGCGCTCAGCAATGACTTGCTTATGATGTCCTATCTAATTTCTTCCCTTCAATCGATATGGCAAGAAGAAGAGGAAAGATCTGCCTGATATAAGTATTCAACATTCTTTTGGCCTAATACCTCCGGTAAATCATCGTCACTTATTATTGGAATTATGATGCAATAAATCACCCATTAAGTTTTCTCTACAATTTTAGAAAGAATTTCTTTGCTTGAATGTGACCTATCAAGTATGGCTGGATATTAACGCCCAGAAAAAAAATTCACTCTTTAAATTAAGTCAGCTGTGTTGTCGGGCTAGTCAAAAACACTGCAATTTATTTCTATAAGGAAGGAATTTATCTAATAAAATTGCCAGCACGGAAATAGCTGTCAGTTAAAGTTTTTCACCTCATTTCGCGCCCTAATTTTGCCCAGTAGGTTGGAGAGTTTATTTAAATTATCACACCATCACATTCAAAAGAGAACACAGGGAGCGTTGGAATGCACTCAGTGTGAAAGTAATGGTTGTTTACTTCGCCTAGTGTAAACAATTTGCTGTGAGTCCAAAATCAACACGTAGGGTAAGGTGCATTTGGGAAATTCTGTTTTTTTTCTCAAGTAGAATAATATTAATTCTGGTTGGTTGTGTTGAGGTAATTGCCTTCAATTAAAATTGTAACAATATAAGACACAGGTTATTTTATAGAGACGCTCGCTGATGGGATGCTTTGACTGGATAGAACAAATGCTTTGAAAAATACGAGACTTGCGTAAATTATCTGATTAGAAACAGAATCCATACCAAGGAGTGATAACATTCAAATTCAACAACATGATCAAACGCTATGATCGGTCAGACAATGGTGCTATTATAACGTCTCCACCTTATTGATTTAATGTATTAAAGCTGTGCGTGATTCTCCTTAGCTGGTGGATAGAAATCTAGGTCTATTCTTATTGGTTGAGAGCTACAGTTTAACGGCTTAAGTTTTTTTACGAGACTGGGTATCGTTTGGTTGATGGTTCAGTCATCCCTCTCCTTCTTTCCTTTTCCTCATATGGGATAAGCTAATGTAACTGACCTTGGTATGAAGGACATAGAAAGGGTGGATCACTAAGTGACATGGAATGAAGAGGAGAAAAATCTGCCTCAAAACAGAAACCCGTTGGGACAATGAACAGAAAAGCACTGAGTATATAGTTGCTATTCAGTTAGGCCACACAACGGGCTATTGAAAGCTTATTATGTTGCTTTCGAAAAGAGGAAGACTCTTCAGGGGCTGAATGAAATTAGCACCTTCAAAAACTGGAACTCGTAGTTTTTATTCAACAAATTTTTGCGAAATCATTGCAAGATATGCAGTTGAATTTGAGGACTCCAAATCATAAGAAAGAAACAATTGATTGAAATTGGCCAGAGACTCAACCCATTCCTCCAGAAGTAAGGTAGATTTATCGATTAGTGCTAATGAAAGACTTATTTTTCGAACGGATCATTTGGCATCTAGAAGAATTTCTCATGAAATATATCTTAGTATTGACAATACCAATAACTAGTGAAATGAACGGAAGTGCGGACGAAAAGCAAAGTCATCATTCATTTAATTCACTTTATTAATGCCATTAAGACACTCAGAATTTGTTTATCTCTGAAGTTAGGAGCAATAAATATTGCACACTTATACAACGGCCAATATTGAGCGTTGAGTAAATAACATGCGTTACTGGCCTTTTAAAATGCAAATTTGTGGTAACATTCTTGTAAATGTTTGCGATTGACGTGAACCACGTCAAACTACCAACCTTAGCTATGGAATGTGGTAGTTTTTTCCATACATAAATCGCATTTGTACTTAAAAGTATTCCCCTTATGTTCGGATACCTCAGTATTCTTCAGTTTGCACTCCTGGTTTGGTCTCTTTGCATCAACGGAAAGAACTACACCATCCCTTCCCTTACATGGCGAATAACAAACCGTAACTTGTGTTTTGGTAATGAGATTAAGGACAACGAGTAGTTTATTCAAGATGTACTAGACAAGGCACATACAACCTACTCCTATGTCAACAGCATTGTTGTTGCCCAAGAGTCGACACCCAGAATGTGTACGCACTCCGGATACTGACAGACGGGAACTGAGGCGTAGATCAACTCCATTTTATTCGGGTTGGGTCAAACAAACTTGTGTTCCATCCTATCCAACTTACTTTCAATGAGTGATTGCATAATAATATTAACCATGGTGCCTTGAAAGGAGAATCGAAGACACTAAGGCCGATTTGAGATGCCGATAATTGGCTTTTATTTTTAACAATAGGAGTGATAGCAGTAGTGGTAGTATTCGACGTATTATTGATGCGAGAGAAAGAAAAGAAGAGGAACAAAGGTGAAGGGCAGAGGGAGAGCGAGTGGAAGTCGACTGGTGGGGAGGGATGGAGAAAGAGAAAAGCCAAGCGCCATGAAGGTGAGCACACAGGAGGAGGCGATAGTCCGTCATTTCAGTCGAGGAGGTGGGTCGAGGGGCGTTAGGCACGGTGCTCTTGAGGAACCGATTGCAATGACGGGACATTTGGCGGCACAGGCGATTCCTTTCTTTTTCACCAAACCTGCAGTCCCACAAGGCTGAATTTTTACACTTGAGGAGGAAAGTAGGAGCGGGTCGCGAGAGGGGGTGTGACCGATCTAAATGCGTCTGGACCAAAAGTCTACACTAGGGGGAGGTCATTCACTTCTTGCCGTTGCCACCGGCCATGCGGGCTCGCCACCGCTGGCTCTGTTTGATCACCTCGCGGGCCACCTGACGCCGGTCTATGCGGATTTGCAGGATCTGTGGAGACAAACCCGAAGTTAGGGCATCGTCGTTAAGTCTAAACACTCCCATGGCTTTACAAATACCCTAGGTAAGCAAAAACAATTCTTAGACGTCATCCCATATGTTCTGTCCAAATTTACAATGAACAAACACAGTCACCAATGTTTCAGATTCTACCACAAATGTACCTTCACTGATTATTTACGACTTAATCCGATTAACAAGGGAACTAATACCTTCACTATTGAAAAATGCTTTCGGTTTTGACTCGAAGAAATCACGAATGTGAGTTTCAACCTCTTCCTCCAAAAGAATCTGCAAACTTCGAGCAATCGGGGAAATAAGGTGGATGAGTGGAATTTTCTCCCATCCAAGTTTTTTCCCATCTTTTGTGACGTGATCATTGATGTCTGAGGTTGTGCTGCATTGTCTTGATGAAACATCAATCCTTTTCGATTCATTGGAGGTCTTTTTCCTCCTCAGGGCTTGGTTCAAACGCCCTAGCTGTTGATACTAGATTTAAGCATTCATCGTTGCTGCGTTAAGTGGAACTAATTCCAAGTGAACTATTCCCTGGCGGTACCACCAGACTGAGCGAAGAGCCTTTTTCTCATGAAGTTACTTTGTCGGCGAAGACTGTAGCTGGGGTGTTTCCCCTTTACGACCCAGCCACTGTCAACGACGACGCCTAAAATTCTGATAAAGGACATATTTTTGTCGCCAGTCCCAAGTCCATCAACCGAAAAAGGTGAAGGCAGTTGCCATCGAGAATGGGAGAGATAAGAACAGATGTCAACTCCAGGTTTGGGTTGATTGATTCCAGGCACCCATTTCCCAAGCTTAGGAGCTTAGCTAAAGTTTTGAAGATGAAAACGATTATCAGTTCGATGGTTTGAATGGATTAGCTCCTTCAAGAAGCTAGTCCTCAAACTCAAGTGGATGTCCGACTCGACCTTCATTTTCGTTGAGGGTGAAATCTCCACTTCCACTTGCAATTGAATTTCGCAAACCATCTACTGCTACCATCCTCTTTCATTCGCATATTTCTCTCCATAAACTGAAATGTTTCCAGCCGCTTCTTCGGCTGTTGAGTTTCCTTTCTTGAAATAGGTGTCTAAAATACTTCTTGCGTACATCACTGTAAGCAGGGTTTTAATCAAGCAAAATAACTTTTAATGTTCTGTAAAGCAATGTTCAGCTAAAATGCATCTATGTGATGAAATTCGGACAGACGTTTAACGATAGAAAAGAGACTGAAGAGATCGTACCGCCCTGGGAAATGCAGCATCGAAAGTAAAAGATCAAAAATTTAACTTCCGTTAGTAAAGCCTCGCATTAGGGTCCCATGAGAAAGCTGCGATTCCCTTAATCCTTGGGATTCGTGTTCGTTTAGAAGACCTCTGAAGCACACGTGCCACCCAACTTAAGGGTAAGGATTTACAAAATTAAATGTTCAAGATCCCTGCGAAATGCAGCATTTTACCGAATACTCCGTAAAAGCCGTCGAATAGCAGACACATTTATCCCCAGTATCGTTAAATAAGTAAAGCCCAACCCTTGGATTAGGAACGTGATAGATGCTTCTTCTTAAGAGCATGCTTTATGGAGGTTTCGGTGGAAATTCACCGTCAAAGCGGAACTTTTGGCACTAGGGCTAGTACGATGACTGTGTGATCAAAGCACGTAAAGCAAAATAAGATCAAATCTGTAAAGCCTCGTATGAAGGTCACATGAAATATCTCGAATCCCATATGCCTTTTATTAGCATTCGTGTTATCTCAACTGCACAACAGTGTTTAAATACATTCGAAACACGACCAATGGGTAATATTTGTTTCGTACAGTATGAGAAAGATATTTAGGCGACAAACAAAGCAACTATCACGAAAAGGCGTTACCCATCTTCTGGCTGTGAAGCCAACCACAAATGCAAGATGGAAACAAAGTACGTTTACGTAAGACGGAAATGCTTTGCGACACCTAGACAGCCAATCAAAATAATCCTCGAAAAATCAGTTTCGTCCTCTGACGAATACGTCATGAAAGTCTCCGAAAACTAAACACATTTCCAAACTAAACCTTCAAGCAAAGTTCAACTCCTGGATTGGGCAAGTGACAGATGAAACAATGACAACTTTGCATACAGGAGAAAGGAAAGGGGGTTGGCTTACGTCGTGGACAAGTTCCTCTGGGTTCTCGAGCTGGGCGGGGACCTTTTGGGCCTGGAGGAGGATCTCGTCGATGCCCTCGCAGGACTTGCGGAAACTCGCGCTCCCGAAGCACCGGTACAGCAGTAGCAGGCCCACCTTGAAGATTATTACTTTCCCTGCAAACGCCGAAAACACAAAAAAAGCATTGATTCTCTCTGGAACTGTTATATCTCCAGAAAATTCAATTAATAATTTTCTGATTATCTTGAACTATAATTTATTTACCTTTCGTTATTATCTTGGAGTTACCACGCGTCCCGTCTCTTGTGGCCGTGATCTAACCTAACGTTCACTAATTAGACCACTTTAGGTAGCATAGAACCTCCGTGGATTGCAAAGTAATGCTGATTCTCCTACTATTAATCAGTGCTACGGTATTATGATAGCAGTATCAGCATTGCCAAAAAAAAATCGTTGACTTTTGACCCAAAACTGACAGACCGACGGATATAACTTAAAGGAATCAGATGAGCATGTTGGGCGCTTACAAAACTAGGTGTTCCGCTTTGAAAAATGAAAACGAATACAAGAACAGCAGTGTCTCGTTACACAGAACCATAAGAGGAAGTGGTGTTTTCGTTGCCGCTAGTCATAGAGACAAGGCTCCGACAGAACAGTCATACAGTCAGCCCAAATTGATGGTGAGGTTCAACAAGAAAGACAAGCACGCCACTACCAAGTAGGATTTAAGAAGACTAAATAACAATAATTTTGAGCAAGAAACTGGTGAAGCTGTGAAAACTTCCGAAGCAAAATTACTCAACCACTGCTGATCCCATCTAAGTTAATTTTATAATTTTTTCCAAGGGAATTCGAATGACGACTGCGAAGAAACCCTTGCCCTCTTTTGATTATGAGAGCGTAGCCAGTAGGGCTTATTTAATTCACTAACAATGCAAACAGAAAAGGGGCTGTTAGACCTAAGTGCGGTCAATAGGCACTAAAACTTAGTAGGGGGAGAGTATCCATACTGACTGTGACAGAAGACGTTGAGTTCAAGACTTCAAAGGTAAGTTTCAGTCAGTGGGGGGGGGCCTACCTTCGCAGAAGAACATGTCGAGGACACGAAGGACGGAGGCCCAGGGCAGGGTGCGCGTGTAGACGCACATGAACCACTCCACCACCAGCATTATCGGCTCCGCTCCGTGCTTCATCTGCGCAAAGAGAAGACGCCACAAATGAAGCAAGTACAAAATGCCACGGCCGTTCTCCTTCTTTCAAACTGCTCTGGAATCAGACTGAATTATTAATCAATGCCTACGTTTGCATTTCTGCTTTAGAAACTCGTAAATTTTCAATAAAGTGTGTTTTAAGTATTCGACGTGAAGGTTGTTTACGTGATTTCCGTGAGCTAGAAACGACTCACGTGTTTGAAAATCTTTTTGTCGTCAGCAAGTAAGTCTGTTTACCTTCTGCTGAGAAGTACAGGGGAATGTTTCATTACTTTTCCTTATCTACCCATTCTCCACAGAGAGACAAAGTACCAAGAGCACCCGACTTCCGCTAAGTGCTGAGATGTGACCGTTGCCTAAAGAAACTTGAGCTATACAAAACAAAATCTAATGTGAAAAGGCAACCAAGTTTAACTCAAAGCACGGATAAAATGTGAGAGTGCTAATACTGAAATGAAGCCGCGAATGAATTGAAGTGAAACCGTGTAAAGTTACTGTTATCTACTACCCAGGACTTTCTTAAATAACCTTCTGAAAATGTTCATTCAGTCTGAATAACGACAAGGGCAACCATGGCAAAGTAGGCTGTTTCTGTTTTATTTTTAATTCCTATACGAAGATTTAACCCGAGGTGCGTAATTACTACGCGTTTAAATTGGAGAATGTCGTAGGCGCAAAAAGAATGGTTCATGAATTAATCCAGATGTTCAACTAGCCATTAAAGTACAGCAAAATAAACCATGGGAATAAATGTAGACCCGACTAGGGTGACAAGCCTACCATTAAATTAAGGGTCAGAAGAGATCCGGCACAAGTTGGTCATTCTATAGACAAAATTGCCAATTCGACGCCTCTTTCAAAGGTTAGGAGACGACTGGACTTACGAGGAATTTGTAGATTTGAGGGTAAAGGCGTTTGAGGAGGCCGTACAAAATCTGCCCGTCGATTTGGATGAGTTCCTACAGGGCAAAGACATGAAGTAAGGAGGAGTCGGTTTAAGCAATAGTATGACTGGTGCAAAATATGAACCTTTTCAGCTGAGCAACAGAACTAAGTGAATGAGGCCGGAATCCCAAAATAAAGGAGATGAAGAACCAATCACAGTATTAAATCCAGCAAATCTATTAATGCACAGCACTGGATAAAGTACGTATTTTCGAATTATGACGAAATTGATCATGGACTACATGAACTGAACTTGATTGTTTTATTATCAGTCGAAGGACATAGGGTCAACAGTTCCCTAATTCAACAAGGCTCGGCAATTAATAACTTCTTACTGGGATTTCGATAGAATCGGATAGTGAAAGTACATCGACAGAAGTCGAACAGACTCGATTACAAGGCCATAAAAGAGGAGCTTGGAGACCCACCAGTCCTACTCATTTAAAAAGCTCCGAACCAGTTGGTGCATTAAGAATCAAATTAGCCTTTTTCTGAAACTATTCCAAGTACATACTACTGTTTTGAAGCTTTCTAAGTTTCCCAAGACCAATTATTCGGACCACCAATTACTAGCAGCATCAAACAAACCCAACTAAAGTTGTAACGCCATGGCTCTGTCCATGCACCCGAATAGGCACCATTCGAAGCTATATCGGGCGCTGCTATATGGCATCTTAGTCGCATTTCAGCTCATCCAGAGGTTGACAGCAAGAGGTGACTCACCAGTCCCTCGTCATAGTAGGAGATGAGGTAGCGCTCGCAGATCTCGGTGAAGGTCCAGAAGGCGTCGGCCTCGGGCATGAACATGAGGAGGACTGCAGCGATGGGTGCCTGGCCCTGACAATAGCCCTTGTTCGGGTGGCGCACCGTGTACGCCTTCAGGATAGAGAAGAGGCTCTCGCGCCTGTCACGGACACGAACATCACAAACACCCATGACTACCAGATGTACAATTAGGAAAACCGATCTTTCGCAGTTGTAAACGTGCTGAAGCAATACAAACTTTGGGAATGGCAGACAACAAACCCACTAAGGGTGTACACGGCGTCACCTAGTCAGTTGGTTAATTTCTACCAACACGGTTTTGTAACACAAGAAAGCGCGAGCAAGAGTCATGACCAGAAACACCAAGAGTTCTTGAAAACGGTAAACTAACTCAAGTACGGATGATTACGATCGCCTGACCTCTTTGCCAGCGTATTCGAATACTACAGGGGTCAAATGTGTTGGCCTTTACAGCTCGGCCAAAGTAGGCACACCAAATCGCACGGACTAAAATACGAATAATTTAAGCCCAATTTTTTTTGGTGAATATCGCGTTTGCATGCATAATTTTCGAGAAAGGGTCAATCAAAAAGACACACTAGCATCAACAACTCATAAAAGCTCACCCACTTAGCCTAGTGCACTCGTCTTTAGAGCGGGTTATAAATATTAACGGGCCAGTAATTACCAAGACAGGGGGATGAAAGCAAGCTAGTCGGGAAGAGGCTTTTTTCCTTCCAAACAGAACCGAAAGCTCTTGAACAATTCCGACAAGTAAGTAAATCACAGAACATACAAGGACCGTTGGAAAAAACTAAACCGTTAAAAACGCTCGTTCCCTCTGTAATTGAGAAGCCCTACAATAGCCAAGCCGTTTTAATAACTATCATACTGCAAAACCACAGCTGTTATATCTACTTTTGACGGTTTTTAGGAGCGCTTGAACACTTAGATGTACGCCTAAGCGTGGCCAATTACTAAGATGCATACCTATCGCTAGAAGAGCGAAACATGCTGACCTGTACGCCCTTGAAACTTATGCTATAAGCCTCCGTTAATATTAGATTCCCACCCTAGATCGGCTGAGTCCACAGACATTTCTTTTCTAGTATAGTCTCGTACACCAAGCAACTCTTGGAGATGTCAGTTACAGGCGTTACGTCTAAATTCATATCTAGGACAAAATCTAAACCCATAGTTCTTAACATGGGAAAAATGGAAGCCCTTTTTCTACGACGTACAAGCGTGAGACGAAATGACAAGTAAAAGGGGAAAGCTGTGCGTGATGAAATGAATCTCAGTTAACGAGAGAACTCCCATGTACTTTAGTCATCAGTACAAACTCTTTCTTGTATTGACCTTAACCAATTGCAATAAACAAAATAATTTTACAGTGGAGTGTCTCAAGAATAATGAACGGGGAACATGAAAAAAATGTAGATGTGAATGTAACAATGGGGCCTTTTAAACGACACACAAGTGATTGTCGAGGAATGGATAAGTGTCGAGTTTGCGTACTGTGTCCCGCTAACGAGAACCAACCATTGAAACATTTCCTAATACGAAGCAGAAAAAGGAATATGGACAAAGAAACAGAAATTTGATAGAATGAAACAGCTACAACAACAATTCTAGGGCTCTTGTGACGAGTTGCTAATTGGTAAGTTAATGACTAAATAAGGAGGTAGCTTTACAATTTACATTTAACCTACTTTATTGGAAACTCTACTTTCGGTAGAAAATATCGCATTTATGAAAGATAACATTTATGGGTAAACTAGGACCAGGGCGAGAATCTTCTGAAATGCACACAAAAGCGATGGTTGCCAGCTAATTGTGCAGCCCACTGAACAAACCCACGGGTTTCCATAAGTTAACACCCAGTGAAATGAAATGTGGGAGCTGATGACGCCAAAAGCGGAATGGCTGCAAATGAAACAGAAAAAAGGCACTCAGTTAAGTCAAAAGCTACCGAATTCACGTCAGGTCATGAATTACTACCGATGGACAGATTTTCAAAAAAACTGGCTTGATCAGAGGCCACTGATGCCGCTCGTGCATTAAATGGCATTTAAAAAAATGAATCAAAATTAGGCTTGATGAAAGGCCAGTTAAAGCGAACGACGGATTAAAAGGTGTTAATTAGTTAGAGGTCAGTTTTACGAAAACCGAAGGCATGAACGAACAGGGGTAGCGTGTATGACCTATGAACGCAGTGGGAGTTGACAACAGTGGGGTGAACACAGAAAGATGAGCCAAAAGTGCACAGCTTGACCGCCCACACACAGAACAGGGACGGGGAATACCAAATTATGTGCACTGGACATCCTTCAACACCTCACCAGAAAACAGGGTAAGAAACTATCGTTTTGACAGATGTAACAAGGGACAAATAATGCCCATTTCGACACATTGGTATCACACATTGGCACACCATACAGTCAAAATCGTTACAACTACGATCACCCATTTTAGGGCGAAAAATAACACTTGGACGATAATGAAATGGCAATTTCCTGATTGAAATGATCTTGTAAAAAGTTTTAACATAGCGTAGAATTCTTGGTAAGTAGGTATGAATAAACGTTTGCAACAAACACTACATGCGAGAACCAAAAGAGTGAATCACGCTAAACAAAAATAAGCAAAACTAGATAAAGCAATAAAACACGTGAGAGGGGAGCTAGACCGAAATGCATGCCAAAATCGTCATCGACCAAGTTCTATGGCAATCAACACGTTCTCATAGGGCAATGAAGCAACCGACACTTACAAACCTTATGACAGCGACTTTCGAAGATTGGAAACAGTGTTATCGAGGGACTACCAAACTACCAGGTCAGCCCATAAGTTCTGTCCGAATTATACCTTTTTTAAGCCCATCGAAACTTTAAGAGCATTTTATAATGCTCAGTAGAGTGGAACATGATTTTCAAGTATAGGTGTACTTAAACTGATAAAACTAATTTTACAGAAAAATAAATAAAAATTGCTTGAATGAAACTGCTAAAATGGAAGCACCCAAGAACCATTTGGGGCACATAAAGCTTTTCATGAGTTCAAGAGAGGAAACTCAGCAGCCGAAAAAGCGGCTAGCGACATTCACTCAGTTTAGGGAGGGGAATGTGTGTAAATGAAAGAACCTCCAAAAGATCGTTTATGAAATTCAGAAGTGCAGATTTCACCCTCCACGAAGATTATGTTAACAGACTAACGATTGTAAAGACTTGGAAAATAGAGGCCTCATGAAATGTCTGCATATAGTCAACTCAAATCTCGAGTTGACATCTGCTCCTCTCTCCATTCGCGTCAACATGTTTCACCTTTTTAAAAGACTAATTTTAACTGGCGTAAAATGTATCTTTTAGTAGGAATGTCAAGCAACAGCGTTGACAGTGGCTTCGTAAACCGAAGGAAAACCCCAGCCACAGCCACAACCGAGAAGGGGACTTCATGGGGAAAAGGTTACTTTGAATTGCCACTACTCAATGGAATAATGAATGTTCGAATCCACTGCTGACAATTAGGGCGTTTGAACCAAGCTTTGGGCATGAAAAAGATCTGTTCTGGTGAATCAAAAAGGGTTGGATTTTTGCAGAACAATGCACGACCCCCGAACACAGCAAGAATCACGTTGCAAAACATAGAGGGACTTGGTTGGGAGAAAATTACCACCCATCACCTCATTCTCCCGACCTTGCTCCTTCAGACTAACACCATTTTTGTCAGAGCTTACAAAATCATTTAGAAGAATGAGTATTTGTAACTCAGCAGTGGGAAGTTAAAACTGGCATTTGTGAGTTCTTCGAATTAAAAACAAAAGAATTATAGGGTAATTAAGGCATTAATAAGCTTGTTGACATATGGAAGCAAGTCATGGATAATGGGGAAAGGTACATTGATGATTGAATCTTCAAGTAGTTTGTAACATTTTTATTTATTCAAAATTCGGACAGAACCCTGAAATGACCTGATACTTAGCCTTAAATAAAGTTCACAGAAATATTATCAAAACCCATTTACATAATGCGCAAACTAAATCTAGCAATGAATCCCACGCCCTAAACCTAACTACAGTAAGAGGAAAGGTAAAAGTTAACCCGGGAACGTACCCTCCGCTATTCTTAGAGCAGAAGAGCTCGTGGAAGGGGAACTGTCGATGTATATCCTTGCCAATCTGATCGCATGTGGCGGGGTCGCCCTCCTGGGCTTTGTAGGCCTCGTAAAGCACGTAGGGGTCGGGCTGGCAGCCCCCGCTACTCCCCCCACCAGGGGCCACCAGAGTCGCCTCGCGGTCCTTGGCGGCCGCAGAGGCGTTGGACGCGGCCGTCGCGCCGTACGTGAAATTGTGAGGGTCCCGCAGCGCCAGCAACGAGGAGGAGGACGTACTGTCCCCGCCGCCGCCGATGCGATCGACATCGATGCCGTCGAGATCGGCATCGACGTCGTCCATGGAGGAGCGGTGTGTGGAGGAGAGGGTGGAGAAGTGGGAGGAGTTGGGGGAGATCTCCATGTTGCCGACGCCGCCGCTGTTGTGGTGGCGACCGCTGTTGCCGGTCTTGGCGGGGTGGTGGTCGGAGGGGAAGAGGAGACCGCGAGACATGAGGGCGGGTGAGTTGAGGTAGGAGTCGGTTGTCCCTGCGACCTATCGCAGTTAAAAAGGGTGAAGTGATTAATGGGTCATCGATCCCAATAACTAGGCTAACTGTGTAGGCAGATCTGAACAAGGTTAGCTTGTTTAATGGATCAGGTCATCCCATAAGATCTGTTCCAATTTCGATTAAATAAAACAAGTGACCGAACACTACTTTTACTCAGACATTACCTGATCATTGATGATTTCATTCCATCTTTGGTCAACCTTATTAATACCATTATTGTAACATTCTTTTAATTTTGAGTCGAGGAATTCACCAACGTCAGTTTCAACCTCCTCCTGCGGCGTTGAAAAGTCCTTTCTTTAAAATAGTTTTGAAAACTATGAAAAAATGGTGATCACACGGCGGAGCAAGGTAGTCGGGGAAGTAAGGCGGATGAGGAACTTTCTCCCAACCAAGTCCTTCTTCGATCTTTTGTGACTTGATTCTTGCTGGGTTCGTCCCATTTCCATTCATTGGTTCTATTGTTTGAACTACCCTTAATTGCTATCTTAATCCTAGTCGAGAGTAAAATCTCCAGTACTAAATTTTGCAAAGCATCTTCTGCAGCCATTTCTTCAATTACAAATTCATCTCCATGAGTGAATGTTTCTGGCCGCTTCGTCAGCTGCAGTTTCATTTCTTGAATTCGTAAATTATGTGCCTCAAATGGTTCTTGAATACTTACACATTAGAATCTGTTATTTAAGCAAGTATATATTCACTGTTCTCTAAATATAATGCAATCAGTTAAATGCTTCTAAACAGGAAAATATTGCTCAGCACCATTACCAAATATAAAATACTCTTTTTAAATTTCATTTAAACCAAAAAGGTACAATTCGAACTGAGCTTATGCGATGACCGGATACAAGGGCATTTTCTACTCCATACACACAAAAATAAAGTGACGAGAACTAGTGAAACCTATTAGCAGTGGCCAAATTAAATAAGTGCCCCAAACTGGGTGAAAGCATGTGTTAACAGGATGGCCTCAGGCAGGCACTTACCCATGAACCTTTCAAAATAGGACCGGTTGTTTCAGACATTGTCACATAGAATAAAAAATCAAACTATCGCAATATTCAACCGGCTTCACTCAAAATCATACAAAAGCGAAGTTAAGTACTTCACTTACGGGTAGTATGAATTCCAACATTTCGCATCATTAATTGGCATTTATTCAACAATAACCGAAAAGGAAAGTCTCCAAAGCAAAGGGAAGCTCAATCATACCGACTACAGTGTCGAAACGTGATACAATAAAAAACGGACTGAGGATTTAAAATGATTACAACCAGCTTCTAAGCTAGTAGCCAGAATCACTACGCTTTCAGAAATAATTCTTTGCGATTAGAGTAATAAGTTGATGAAATTTTATGAAAGACGATAGACTGGCGGTTCTATTCATAGTGCCTAGACGAAGAATGAGCCAGCGAATTTTCGTTTGCACTAGGTGCCAAAGACAAGCCCGTATTCAAGATAAAAGGCAGAGTCGGAAGAAGATACGATCTGCTGTTAAAGGCAAAAGCAGAGGGCAAAGAGAGATAAATAGCCCTTTCTACTGATGCAATCGCACCTCTGTAGAATCGGAGTGTGGTGCATATACTTCCAAATGTATTCATTGTGTCAGAAAAATAAAGCCATTAGAGACTCGTATGAAACAAAGATTACGTGCCTACATGGGGTAGGTAATAACCTTAAAAGTACACATGGCAATTACAGGACCTACCAATCTCCTAGTTGTTAATTTCTCCGATAATAAGAGGGAAAATTAGGGGAATTAGTTTAGACAGATTCTGAAGCTTTTTAAGTACCTCTCATACGGTTGTCTTTGCTAACAAGAGGCTTCAAAAGTTTGACTAATTAGGGGTACTTAAGATTCGATGTTGGACAAGCTGAGTCCGCGTGGTAGCCCTAGACGATACTGTACGTGTCTCATTACTACGTAAAGTGTATATTGGTGCAAGCACCTCATAAGTTCTGTTCGTATTTCGAATAAAACAATCGACAAAGTTAACGTCTCAATCATCATCAGTGTGCGTTCCCTGGTTATGCCTAATATTATTCTATCTATAAAAAGCTTATTCATTCATTCATTACTGCTAAATTCTTTTGGTTTTTATACGAGGAAATCACAAATGCCAGTTTCAACTATTTCCTGTGGCGTTGCAAAAGTTATTCCTTCGAAATGATTTTGTAAACAACGAAAAAAAGGTAGTCCGAGAAAAGACCAGAGTCAGGGTAACAAGATGGATGAGGAATTTCTCCCAACAAAGTTCTTCGGCCTTGCTGCATGTTGGGGAGGGGGCGTGAATTGTCCCGATGAAACATCACCAGTTTTTGCTTCATTAGAGCAAGTCTTTTTTTCTCAAAGCTTGCTTCAAAGGCCCTAATTGGCAACACTAATGCACTAATTGTTGCTGCATTAGGTGATAACGAAACAAAGTGGATTATTCGTTGGCGATCCACCAGATAAAAACTAAAACCTTTTCCCATGAAGTTCCCTTCCTTTCGTCGCCAGTTACTAGCCTACCTACCCAAAAAGGTAAAATAAGTTGGCGCGAATGAAGGGGAGAAGAGCAGATTTCAAATCAAGAATTGAGTTGATAGTTTTCAGAAAATATATAAGGAAAGACACCAATTTTCCAAGTTTTGGAGCCTTTATAAGATTTTGAGGATGAAACCGATGAACAGTTGTGTAGTTTAAACAAAGCCTGACTGTCCGTTCCAACCTAACTGATAAAGCAGGATAAGCGTTAAGGGCTGCTGCTTATCAAACTTAACTGGACATCGTCCGGTTCGATCTTCATTTCCATTTAACTTCGCAAACCGCCTTCTGCAACAATCCAAGAGTTGCGTTTCCTTTCCTGAACTTGAATTCTCGAGTACTTCCGTGTTGGTAGGATTTTAATCAAGAAACTGTTAATTTTAATGTCGAGCAAAATTTGACTGGTTTAAATGCATCTAAACACAATAACCATGTTCAGACCCATTAGCCATTATAAAGTACAATTTAAAATTCGTCCAATTTAAAGAGATAAAATTCAAGCAGAACTTATGGGGTGACATGATAATCCTATGTCCGTGAATATCACATTGAGGCGACCCAACAACCGCTTTCATCCAATATGAAATGCAGCTTACCCTCAGACTTTCAGCTGAGCTTTCAGGAGCCGAGAAGAAGTTGCTCGAGGTCGAGTAGGCGTCCATGGAGACTCCGGTGGAGGTAGTCGTGGTGGTACTGTCACTGGTCTGCGGATGGCCACCTCCACCTCCTGTGTTATTCCCCACCGCCTCCACATTGCCCCCGCTGCCCGCGCCGCCAGTCAGTGAGATGCCGAGGTAGGCGGCCGAGGGCAGAGCAGCACTATACGTCCTTGACCTCTCCCCACCACCCGTCTCAGGACTGTTCTCCTGGCCGGGTGTGGAGCCCTGGTGCTGCTGGTGGTGGGAGACGAGCATCTCCCCGCGCTGGAAGAAGTTCGATGCGTCTGTATCCTCGGTGTTTTCCGCCGCCGGGGGCTGTGAGACGTTGGTGGTGGCTGCGGCACCGCTGCTGTTGTTGTTGGGGAGGCGGAAGAGAGAGCTGAATTTGCGGAAAGACTTGAACTGGCTGGAGGAAGAGGTGTGGGTGCCCTTGCGTCGGGAGAGACTGTCGCGATACAAGGAGGGACTGGAAGGTGCTCCAGCGGCAGCTGGAGGCGGCATCAGTGGCGGCAGGCCTGGTGGTTGTTGACACAGGAGTTGCTCTCTCTGCTGTTGCTGCTGCTGTTTCCGTTTTTGGCTGGACGAGAAATAAAGGCTTTAAGGCAACTCACAAGACACTGCTACATGGAACTGAAGAGTGGTTAGATGAGAGAATTAAAATGAACCATGAGTCCGCTTTGTCTTGGTATTCAGAGCAAATAGAATCAAAGAACAACGGAGAACAGGAGGTTGTGACCCAAATCATCTGTACGAAATAAGCACCAAATCTTGTTGCTTAAAGGACTATGAAGAAAGCGCGTTTTCTCGAGGAGGATATGCAGGCACATGGCCATATATCGTAAGCCGATATGACTCACCCAGAGTGCTTTTAACCAACGCCAACGGCAAAGCCACACACAGCGAAAGAAGCACAGCTAAAGATGAGAAAATGGGCTTGAAACGAACTAGATTTTGAAGATTACCTTCCGCCGCCTATACGTGAGTAAACAATCAAGCCATAGGCGCACCATATATTTTATTTCCTGATCGTGGGAACACAGTTTGTCCCCTCTGTTCACAAACGTCATCTGATGATTTAAATTTAAAAAGCACAAGCAAACTTGCGCAATTAAGACCGCGTTTTGTCAGCGACGTGTAAACACTCAGAAAAGGCTACCACTCACAGTTCGAAGTTGCAAAACCACATCGGGAAAGTCGAAAGTGAGTTAACTTCAAGACAAGACGTCGCGAAACAAGAGCAAGGTAGATCATTATAAACTCAAACTTCAAAAAATGCAACTTAGAACATTAGAAGGAACCTGGCTTCTTGACCACCGCCCAGTGGTGATACACGTGAGGCGACACCTAGTAGGTGGACTTTTTAGCACCACGTGACCACCACAAAGGTCCGTTTCGCAAGCTGAACAGGACCGACTTGGCAGTCAAGCTGCCTATGACTACAGCATCTTTCAGCCGCGAAAGGCACAGCGTGAAAGCCACTTCACTTTGTAGCACAATTGTGTAAGAACTAGCTATTCGTTGGGAAGCTGACAAGCCTTGTAGAAAAACTAGGCATCTGCTTTGAATCAATTGTGTAATCAAAGAAACAGCGATGAACCCTACGTCCTAAAGTAGAAATCGAGAAAATGTTGAATGATTCATAACAAAGCGAAAATAGCTTCGATTAATCACTAACTGCGCAAACATTGGCTCGATGAGGTTGCATAAATTCTGAGACCATGGTATTGTATACTCCCAACCTGATTGAAAAGCCCACTGAAATGACAAGTCTTGACAAACTGGCCACTCCCAAATTCAAGCCCACAGGGCGTTGTCACTTGACAACATCTAAAGATGCAAATGCGAATACGCCAAGCCTGTGAGTGGGTGTGTGTGAAGCCATTAAAGCCAAAAGCTTGGGTAACTAATGATCCCGTTGCCAAAACATCTGCATAATGAGATGGCAGAACTTGACCACTAGCAATGGTACTTTTTAAAGGAGTGGAAGGGGTTTTAACATTCCCAGACACCTCAAGTAAGGCAATGAATCGAAATTGCAGACTAGAGGGTCTTAAAGAGCTCTACAGCACCAATGAGAGAGCTGGAAAAGAGATCACCCTTAGCCATGTTCATCACGGCGCATTTTATTGGCCAAGAGACTAGTAGGAACGTCACATCAATAAGCATTTCTGGGTCATTTGAATGACCATAACGGAAAAATTCAAGTCCACATATAATCCTAAGAGAGACGAGGTAGGAATAGGAAGAGAGGAAACTAGCCATCTGTTCAAAGCCCTAGGATGTACTACCCGATGCTTCTAGCAGAAAGTAATTCTTTAGCACAAACGAATTTGAAAGAGAATGAGTGAAATGACTTTAAAGCAAATGAACTATTTTAAGATAAGTCAGTCGGAAATACTGTAGCTAAAGCAATCAAACTGCCTAGGAGTGGAGGAGAGGGGTGCAACGACTCGTCACAGTAAATAGCCTAGTTCCAGACGATAAAAAGAAAACGAAGCTAGATACTCATCCTGAACCTAGGCTGCGTCTGTCAATAGCTACTACGATTTTCAAATACACTCCAGCTTTCATCCCTTTTAGTTATCGTTAAAAGACAAGACGATTCTGTACTGTATCTCAAAAAAAGCATGTAGCCAGCAGAATCTTGATCAAGTTAGTATCCGGACGCCCGGGAAACCGAGTTTTTGCTTGAATGATTATTTTGTATTTACTCATGCGGAAGTTCGTGTAGAGCTTGCTTTTACACATTGTTCCTAATTTAAAAATTCATTTGAAAGAAATCCCTTGCCCAATAGAAGCTGATCGCATTCCATTCCGGTGAAAAGTACATTAAGAGAAAAGTTTGTCCGAGCACCGGTGGTTTCTCTAGAGGCTGGTCACGTGCTCAGGCAATTTAGACACACTTTTTGGCTAATTACCTCTGAGAGGGAACTACCAGGACTCAGGAAACCCCAGTCACTTACAATCAATCCCGATTTAATTTGGGGAGTGACTTGATCAGAGCAATAAAGCTAACTACATAATTAAGAACACAGGAGGGGGAGGGTGTAGCGCCACCACATAAAACGGAGAACGGAAGCTAACGAGGTGCAAGTCAATGACAAGCATTACAACCCAGAGGAAATGAGACAGTCCCACGCCGCTGAGGCTTACTAAGGGTGGGTGGGAAATAGTGGTTAGATTAAAGCGGAGCCTGGGCATTAGAAAACACGCAGACGGGTGGTTTCTAGCAGTAAGACGAAGGAGGAGGAGGTGATAAGACAGACACACGCGCACACACAGTACGCACCGTGTTCGTGAAAGTAACGCGATACAGCCCGGCACAAAAAGCATCATAGGTGGAGGAAGAATCGAGATATCGACAATGGGGCTTCTTCAACAAAAAGCCAACCCAACTGATGTACAAAGGTCGTACTGACAGGAACGAGGGGAAACCCTTGATAAAGTCGCCTGTAAGATGTAAGATGCGGCCGACACGACCCAAGAACAAATGACAAGAATTTAACAAACCCAACTTGCAACCGTAAGAAGGACCGGCAGAAGTTAAGAAGGACCAATATCAACCTCAAAATAATACAAGTGCATCGGAGCAACTTATGAAGGACCTTCGGTACATGCCATCGTAGACTAGCTTATGAGACCAGAGAAATATAGGACAAAGGATTGTCACCTATGCAAGAACTCGATTTGTGGATAAACTCTGGCTTATCCATGACAGCGTGTGGGTTTTGAGAGCCAAAAACGGAGTAACACGAATCTGCTATTCTTGAAACAGTTAAGAGAAAAACAAAGACAAGAACACAGTAAATAGCAACGTTGCCATCTAAGATGGTAGTGTCAGTGTTACACCTAGGACAGAAACGCGAACGCACACAAAACGCCCACCCAACCTTACTTCGCACCACACAATAAACAAACAACTAGATGAGCTCAGCCTTAGCACCAGGTTGATACAGCACCATATTAGGGCAATGGGAAGCGCGTTAGAGATGGAGTCTGCGAAACGGAGAGACGGAGGCAGCAGCAGCAGCAGCAGCAGCAGCAGCAGCAGTGTCTTGTGAAAATCAGTCCACGTGTGCGCACACGCACCCAGGTGCGCAAAGTCTCACCTCTCGGTGTGTGTGTGTGTGGATGCGTCATGACTCACCTTTGGTACAGAAACTCGGGTATGTAGAAGAGCCTAGAAGGTATTGGAGAAGGGGGAGGGGAGGGAAGAGAAGTAGAATTTGCACACGGTGCCTGCAGGCTGTCCGACATTTCGCATCGACTGTTTGTCTAACAGTGTCTACTTACGAGGACTCGAGAATCCGGCTGCGACCGGTGCTGGGAGAGTTCGTGACTACAGTGGGAAGACTGCGAGAGGAGCTAAGGCGAGAGGTACTTCCGAAGAGCCGCCGCAGGGGGGACATTTCCACGACCGGGAGTTCGACAGGTTCGTCGACGTAGGCTTTGGTCTGCTGGAACTTGGTGGTGGGACTGCCCACTAGGCGTTGCCAGGCCTCTCCGCGCATGGAGTCAGGGATACCTTTTCGACAACGTTCGCGCAGCTTTTTGATGCCTGCTGTGGACCAGTGGTCCCAATTCCGGCACATTTCCAGCCATTTCATTTCACGCGCCCGGAGTACTTCGACGGGAGGGAGATATTCCCTAGAGAATATCGAGTTAGGTTTTATAAGGAAATAGAACACACTTGTTTGGGTCGGTGAATTGCTGACCACCACTAAAGCCATATCGATCAACTACGGGAAGTGGGGAGGGCTGGCGCTCGTTGGAGTCTTCATCGTCATCGGCAAACTCTAGATCCTCGCTTTCGGCCAAGGCTGCAACGCCCGTGGAAACATCTACGGCTTCATCCATGACTAAATGATAAAATATTATGTAATTACAATGGCCAATGACACAGGCAAAATATGACTGTCAACTACAAACAAATAGTGTATGATAACTGGATTTGCTTTGAGGGCTAACACAGTGACGGAGACATTCACTAACGAAAGTCAGCCATGATGAAAGATATTATTTCTATCAAAACTTAGTAACGAAGAAAAGTACGCGTACGAAACTTAGAGTCATTTTAGAAAAAAATCAATTAACATATTCACAGTTACATCATATTTAAGCTAAACAAATTTAAATATTATACACTATAATGACAATATTAAGTGATAATTTTATGTACTTTACTAAAGTGACGTTGCAAAAGTTATTGCACAAGAAATCAAAAATTACCTTATAACAATCAACAGTACCCCACCGACCTAATCATATGCTCTGGGCTATTATTATATGGTATAAACAAACGCTTGCATTATAAAGTTGATCAGCATTTTTTCTATACAATCAAATGTTTAAATTATTGTTTCAAATGCATATCTTCAGCATTCTGCATGGCTTTGATCATTCATTAATAAATTCATATAATGTTAAAATAAATAAATGTAGTTTATTACTTTTTTGTCATGCTTGATTTTAGTTAAATATACGAAATGCAATGATTTTGAGCATTTTAGTTCTACTTATAATGCTTACTCACTTCAACCTAGATTTTTCATATCGGATAACATATAACGAAAATAAATCTTTTGCCATTTGAAATTTTCGATTAAAACTGAGGTTCATGTCTGATTTGAATTTTTCTTAAACAG
Organism: Anomotaenia brevis; assembly: GCA_030710315.1. Lineage (NCBI taxonomy): Eukaryota > Metazoa > Platyhelminthes > Cestoda > Cyclophyllidea > Dilepididae > Anomotaenia > Anomotaenia brevis. The sequence continues at coordinate 651,192 of JAUOZQ010000033.1, forward strand.
GCTTTCATCCATTTTTTGTTTGCTACGAATTATGCCTAAATTAGTTTGGCATAACCGTTGTGGTATTTGTCGCTTTTATTAAGTGGCTGCCACATTTTAGTTACCATGTTCATTTAGTATTTATTTTGTTGAGTATGTTTAATTAACAGATACACTGAGTTCATGTCTAATTGCATATGGCAAGTGAACTTGAAAATCGCAGGGATTTAAGATGCGTAATTGCTGTGACCACTGAATACCTACACACCTTTATAGGTGAGATTGTCTCTACAATTAAAAAACAGAAACTTTTGGGGCTCTTTGTAGAATCGCTTAAAGCAAGAAATTATTTTTCTTTGCTGCACTGACCAAAAGTTTTACTAACATGTGAGAGGTACTCTATGGAAGCCTTCACAGACGTATAATAACAATGTTTAGCTTATTGAAATCTGATATCCAAGAATCTTCAGACAAACAATTTTCTTTCACATAAAACACCGAGTTGTCTGCCTTCGATGTAAGTTTGATAAGTGGTGGGATAACTTTTTTATTAATATCTTCTGAAAATTAATAAATTATAAATAAGAAGCAAAATAATCGAAAGGGGTAGTATTTAGGTGCATCAGGAGGAAGTAAAAACAGGATCCTTGTCACAATCATAACAAGGAAACATGGGCAGTATCCAACTGCGCTAGAACCCCTGAGTTCATTAACTGGCTATTCTGTTTCGCAGGGTCACCAGAGGCTTATGTATTTGGTTGTGTTTCGTTATCCACCGAGTCAGTATAGCCGAATGAGTCTGTTTTATCAACGAAAACACAAAAATACTGTTTTGTGCTGCATAACCTATGCCACCAGCCATCCACTTTGATTGACATTCTGACTGATTCCTAATTGTTGCCCAAGTTTTGGTACCTGGCCTCTATTTTTGTTCCAGAGTTACTGTTGTATTACAGGTAGACCCACCCGGCTGCAACTACACGAAACGGAAAAATTGGGGAAATCACTGATAGTAATAAATAAGGAAAACACTCAAAAAGTTGTGTTTTCAATTAAAAGGATTGCCAAGCACGAAATAGGGTGAAAGGAAACAACACTGAACAGTTTATACTTTTCAAATCAATTTGAAGATAAACTAAAGTGATTATCAATTTAAAGAACTTACAAATACTTTCTAGGTAAGAGAAAGCAGAGAATGAAAGTATAGACTTGTATTAGAAGAAAGATCTAGCACGTCACGGAGGAGGTTTTGCTTACAAGCCGTAGTACGAAGTTGTGTACACTAATTATCGTGACAGGGCACAAATTGTGACTAAGCGATCTGTGATTCGTTCGTTCGTGTCCTTGTCTTTTGAAATCAGTATCCACATCAGCGCAAAGCATAAACCCTACAAAACAAATGTTTCTCTTTATTGAGTATTAAACTGTGGATTCTGCTCCATGATAACGATACCATCATAAAAGTGTTAAACAAAGATATTATTTGGATTCCAAAATTAAATTAACACAGGAAGAGTTTAGGCTCGATAAGAAAAAAATATCTCTCCTGGGTAATGTATGTATATGCTTTATATTTTACTATTATTTGCATTATTTCTACTATTTCAGCCTCTGAAATCATCTCGAATTGCAAGTTTCATCACCGTTTTTATTAATTTTTAATAAAATAGCTTATTCGAAATAGATCATCGGAGGCAGTATGATTAAATATATCTCCGGAAGATGTTGACTTTAGCTTCTTCTTTACTCTCGAATTGCCTCAAATATCGAATAGAATATCAAACTCGATGTCCTCATTCAGAGTAACCCTTATTAGGGCTTTGTACTCACTGATACATGCAACGAATGTGGAAAAATACCTAAAGCCTCTAAGCATCTCATAAATTAAATTAATTGTTTTTAGGCTAACTCAAAACAGTATAAATATTGCACGCTAATATTATGCAGAGTGTTTCCGTTTAATTCGACAGTCACCTTAGGAACGAGATTCCTTAGTTGGTAACAACAGAATAAAATAAATTTAATGGAACCAATAGAAGTGGAAATTCTACAACAGCCCCAATAGTGCTCCTCTGAACCTGGGGTAAGCCGAATTTCCACATTCCTTTCGATAGTGGTCTCCTTGAAAAAATCCTTAATTCTGTGGTCGATTAATTGGTCTATTTGTGTCTTTTCCGACGATTTCGCACCGGAGATAATAACCCATCGAGTTAAGTTGATGTGGGGAGCTTAGAGGAGGCCAAGCACTGAATAATTGACGTAAATTTCTTTAAAAAAAAGTGGCTGAGATGAATTGTTAACCTTCTCTGAGATGTAACTCTACTGTCGATAACCAGCTCTTAACTAAAGTGCTCAGCGATTCCACATGGCCATGTAAATTCAACCCAAGCTATTTTTTTTTCAGAAAACGAAGGCATCACATAACCCTCGGAAGATGGGTGTCAGAGAACCATGACCATTTTTGAGAAATTTATTCTGCGTGACCGTCGTAATAATGGCCTTTGGAATGTAGGCTGTTAGTCATCCGTCATTTGCTTTTGGTGATTAAACAAGTGCTTTCTTTTGAAAAAAAGATTAATTTTGCTTCAGAAGTTTCTTCACCTATGTCAGACTATTTTCGAGGGCATTTTCCGCAAGAAGTTATTCTCTGCTCTCATGCAGAATCGGTAGCTGATGTCTTCATTGAGTGATGAAAGCTCAGTGAGTGAGGCTGGAACATTCGATTCCCTCCCTGTGGCAGTTCCTCCACCAGCTATGCTGTAAGAAAGCAGTCAGGTCGTCTGCAGATATACTTCTTCCATCTGGCCTCTACAGCCGTTTCGTAGTTTGTAGCTAATGCCACCGGACTGTTTGCACAACAGAGGCCAGGAGAAGCAGCAAGTAGTGGTCATAGTCCAATCAAATTGCAAGTTAAAAGCTTCCGTGATGATTCAGATAGGCTCCAGTCATCCAGTCCCGTTGTGTTACGATGCGTGAGGAGAGGTTTGAATTTTTAAAGGAAGCCCAGTGTTAGTGAATGCATTTATCAGCTGGGACAATCATTTCAAGCAGCTGGTGGCTACATCAGAACTGATAATCCGAAGTTAAGTGCATAGTTAAGTGCAACTTCCTTATGGTAATTTTAAAGATTAAATTATCTTAAAGTTGCGAATGTCCGACTGTCAGGCATAATTTACTCGTAACAGTTGCATTTCGATGCTTATTAAGTGCTATTTATTTATTTGTTTCTATTTGAACTGTTTTAGTAGAAAATACACCTGAAATATGCTACTTGCAGTCAGAGCTCATATTTGACAGTAGAAATTCGAACAACGAGTACCCAAAATTTAAATGAATGCTTAGGTATGTAAGTTTGCAATCAGTAGACACTACCTTTAGAGCTAAAACGAAAAAAGTGCCTTCAGAAATGTTCCTTTGCACTTAAACCTATTGAAGCAGTTAAACTTATTTGAAGCGATAACTTCATTTAGACATTTGTAAAAGGTGGGGGCTTCACTTTTGTAGAACGCGAACACCACCTCATGGGGTTATAATTAGAGCTCTTTCTCTGTGTAACTACGGACATTATCCCTTTCTAGGACTGGAAACTGTAGAACTATCACCTGTACTTTTGCGTAATCCTCTAGGTCATCCTCTATCAGTAGTGAAAAAGGGATTACTAATGGAAAAGCGTGACTAGCTTGTGAATCTGAGTGAGAGAGAGCTTGGTGACCCAGCGGTTGGGTCTAGAATAACCAAGATATTTTGTCCTTGAGTTCATGATTCCTGCGAGTTTCTCCAATTTTTTGATCCGTCAGTTGTGTTGGCGTTTCATTCTTTCAGTTAAAGGAATTGTCTTGTTTTCTTAGACATTCTGGTTTAGAGAGACATCAAAAATTCCGAAACTGTAAAGGCTGGTCAATTTTGGTAAAATACCAACAAACTGAATGTGATAGCTATTTATTGCTCCCTAAAGCCAGAAAAGGCTCTAGATTTATGGCTCCTGTCTGGCTGTTTAGTGATTTTAGCTTAAAAATCTGTGGTTGTTTTAGGTCTATGATGTTTAGATCCGAAGTCCCTATTTGTCACTGCGACGTCAAATAGTATTCCTTTTAAAGCAGTGGGAATATGCACATTAAATAATAAATTATCTGTTACGAAAGAGATCTTTCCCATCTCTAATTAAACTCCTACCAAACCTATCACCGATGTCTTCTGTCATGAAACTCCTTACATTCCGCGTTTCAGTACTTGATACCTGCTTTATAAACTATTTGATCCTTTAATCGATTCACTTTTACACCAAAAGTATTTTTAATCCTTTTTCGCCATAACAATGGCTGATGTCTTTCTCAATCTCTGATTCTGAAAGGCATCAGAATAAACGCCACACTTCTTAAGACGACATGATGTGTTTACCAGGAAATGCTCTTAATTTTTCCCTGTGCACCTCCGGAATATTTTCAACCCTCAAGGGTTCGAAAAAACTTGACTGACTGTGAATTAAATGTCTTGAAATTTCTTCTTCCTTATCCCCAACTTCTTCCTTCTTTCCTAGGATCTCGTCTGTCTTTTTATTTCAAAACAAAAAAAACTGAATGGATTCACAGTTTTTAGAAGCAGTCGTCTGGTTTCGAAATCGGCTTTAATGATTACCGATGAACACAGTCATCCGATGTTACACTGAGCCACTCTTGAGACCCGTTTTCTTCCGCATTTGACTACTACGATTCATGAATGTTCGTATGAAGTGCTCACAACTTGATAATTAGTCGGCATTAGTCTACTTAATACTTGGTAGTTGTCGTATTCGAGTAATAGTACATGCACATAGATTTGCTTAGAGCCACCCGGTTCGTACATAACCTGGCCAACTGTTTCGCATATTTACTACATCGCTTCTAATTGGCAATTTTAAGTAACCTTTCGCATCTCCGAAATGATATCCCATTTTGTAATATTTACTGTTACCTGGTATGGCCTTCAGGTATCTGTAGGGTCAGCTATCATCGCAATCATCATAAACTTGTAAAAGTTCCCACAATTTGAAAATGGGTCCCTTATGATTGGGTGTCTACATACAATCTCAAATCTCGCGTTAACATCTGCTTTTCTCTTCCCCATCTTCAGCAATTTATTTCACCTTTTTTGGTGGATAAACTTGTGACTGGCTACTGGTGTAAAAATTGATCTTTTATCAAAATGTTTATCTCTGAAGACATTGGCTGCTTCGTAAAGGGGAAGGACCCCAGCCACAGCCAAGAAGGGAACTTCATGGTAAAAGGTTATTCGTTCAGTCTGGTGGGATTGCCAAAGCATTACCAACTTTAAACTTTTACCACCTATTCGAACAAACATTAATGCTCAATTCTACTGTCAGAAATTAGGGTGGCGTTTAAAGCAAGCTTAAGGAGGAAGAAAGATCTGATCTGGTGAATCCAAGAGGTGCAGTGTTTTATCAGGACAGTGTAGCACGACACCGCACAGCAAAAATCACTTTGCAAAAGATCCAAGAAGAACTTGGTTGGGACAATATTTCTCACCCATCACCTTGTGCCCCGGCTTTGATCTTCCATAATGCCGCCATTTGTTTCGGAGCTTACAAAATAATTTGTAAGAAACAGCTATTACAGAGCTAGAGGAAGAGCCTGAAACCGATATATGTGATCTCCTCGAATCGGGTCGAAAAGACTCTGATTATGAAGAAATTAATAAGCATGATTACAGATTGAAGGGAGCCATCGATAGTCAAGGAAGTACATTGATGATTGAATCTTTAATCAAATACAATATTTCGTAACCTGTTTCAGATATTTAAAATTAGGACAGAGGATTTAAAGTTAGGTCAAAATGATTGCCTTGACTTGCCAGCGATGGCTCATATTGGGTGGCAAAACTACCAAAGAAAGCTGACTTTTGTCATCACTTCAGCTGCTTTCCTGCGGTAACCCGTTTCAAAGAGCTGCTTCCAGGCAGGTTTACTAACGTTGGGACTGTGAGGACAAAGACAAGTAAAACCTCTTTTTTGAAGTTTTATTTCACCATGGAACCCAGCTGTGTTGTTCAACACAACACAGTTATACACAACAGATTAATTTAATGAATCTGATATCAACAATACTAGTTGAGACACATTTGTAAAAAAAGGTAGTTGACAGTCTGTGCTAAGTTTAGTTTACTCTTCAAAAAGCTGATTATAAATCTTATTTTAGTGTTTTTTAAAGTTAAGTCTATGATTTGTTCAGATAAAACTATCCAAACTAAATCGCCTGAATACTCTATGGTGCACTGATCATTATCAAATTGGTGGTATCAAAATCTCTTAGTACTCATTTGGAAAGAGTTTCCGCCTCTAAAGCAACTGGAACTGATGTTCTTGGAGTTTACCATACCATATAGTGGCTGATTTATCGGAGTCCTTTATCATGAAGCCCTGTCACTGCCTTCTTGTTTTCCCCTACCATTATCGCTCAAGGAAAAATGAAGATCCCTAAAATCCCTACACTGTGCCAAAATGCACATTCTTCTCGATGCTTTATACTCTTCTTTGCTACTAATTGCATATACGGTACCTTTTCATCCTTTTTTGTTGGGACTGCATTACCCCCACAGCACTCAAAGGGCAAATTTCCACTTTCAATCGTACCAAGCTCTTATTAGTGTTTCGTCACGGTGGAATTATTTGCAACGAGGGTGGGCCTGGTAAATTTCGCCTTAATTTTTTCAATGTGTGTAGGGGTAGGAATATCGCAAATACCAAACGGTGAAATAACCCTCAGAATCATAGGTTCTAAGTCCCTTTTTACATCTAAGACTTATCAACTGACGCATGAATTCAAACCTAGGAAGATTCACTATTATCCCCATTCTTTGGATTCAATATACTATTAGTGTGATGTTCTTGAACGTCTGTGCCAAACACAAGCATATAGTCTAGTTATGTTAGATCACGGTGTATAACTTGACCCCCCTAGCGTGTCCTGCATTAACCTTTTTAAGGTGTCAGCAGCTTCGCAGAGGCCCATAAATCTGTCTGGCAATATAAAAGCTATTTTCTCTAAAGGGTGTCCGGGATAGGTTTGACAGTCGCATTAGAGGAAAAAGAAGTGGCTGGTAACTACTAACCTTAGGAGATTTAAAACGCCAAAACACTGGCCTTTTGAAGCGAGCTGATTTTGCATCTCCAGAGGGAAAGGGTTTCCTCAAAAATTGACAAATTTTTGTCTTCGACTAACTGAGCCACTGTGTCGATCAGTGTCTTTGTAGACAGTGCAGCAACACACAGGCGAACTTGGCAAGGCCAAAGTAAGGGAATTAGTTTAGTATTAAAAAGGCCAAACATTGTTCAACCTTTCTTCGAGGTGTGGGCCGAGGAGTTGACAGCCGGGAAAAGTGTATGAGTAGTCTCGAAGATGGCAGCCATCCAATTCAAGCGAAGAGCCTGGATTCCACTGCAAGAGCCCTTCATAATCTTATAGCAGATTTTCCAGCAGACCTGCTGTTCGAGAGCAATCGGGGTTTCCATTATCTTGTCGACTTCTTCTGGCCGCAGCCTCGTAGCCCCCCTTCTATTTCTCCAATTTATGAAACTGAAATGTTTTCTAACTGTTAAAAAGGAGCATCAAACAGCTCTCAGCGCGGATCACCATAAATTTACTATCATACATAGTGAATTAGGTCGTGCTGGATCATTTTCTAATGTCATATGAATAATTAAGGAGGGTTTAAATATATAAACTCAAAGCCGTGTGCATGAATCTTTTTAACGCGTCTGAGAAAAAAGAAATGTTACATTTTAAACTTTATTCCAGACTTACTTTAACTCTTAGAGACCAGACTTTGACTTCAGATGTAACAAGCTGTGCCATTACGCTTCCTTGCGTCATGAATGTTTGCGATAATCCTGACAGAATCCTAACAAACTCTCCTTTTGAAAAGATTAGTGCACTTTATTTGCGCATCGAGCATTTCTGGCTATCTACAATGCATGCATTTTCCAATTATAAATATTTGCAGGGGTTTTAAGATCTGTAGCTTGCTGTTTTATTAATGAGTCCTAGATTGTAACTGCCGCAGCTGTTTTAACGGAAATACCTTGGAATTCATCAATATCATACTGATTTCTATCTTTAGTGTCCGTCAGAGGAGTATGTTTAGTGTTTGTTCAGGAATTGTACTGGGCCAAGACTGGGAATGGGCGATGTAATCTGTCGCACTTCTGCAATCATGTTCCCATACACCTGTACTCTGCCGGTCAAGCCGACCGTTTTCGGTGAATGTCTCACAGATTCATTTAGTAATCGTTAATTCTGGAGGTGCTAGTGACCTGAATATGCGAATTTTACGAGAAATCCTCCAATATCCCCCTTTTAAGATGATCGCGGGAAACAAGACTTCACAAACAGACAAAAACAGTCGATTTCTAGACAAATCTTCAAACCATTGCCTTGTGATCAAGTTAGTGAATGACGATTCTCGTTTGGCGACTCTCATAAAATAAAATGTAGAACGTAGTTGTTGCATAAAGGCCATTTTTATTTACTACTTATTATAACGCATAAGTTTCTCTAAAGCAGAACGCGAAACCCACTTTGTAGACTTGTATTTGGCATGCCTTCCTCGTTAATCCCGACTTTGGTGAGTAGTCAAGAGCGTCCTCATGATGAAAAGTCTCTTTCCGACTTGTCATATACATATATATATGCTCTGGAGTGTCGGAGTTGTCACTGGTGAACAGTTTGCCTCCCTCATTACCCATTAATGAGGGGATGCAGTGTCAGTTTTCAAGGTTTGAAAGCATGGAATGGGACATCTACAGTTTTCAGTGTTTTATACACTTTCCGGTAATCCCTCTACATGCAAGCATCGATTTGAGCACGGTAAGTGTGTATCATAATGTGAGAACCAGAGCGAATTAACGTGACTAACTCACAGCTGGGTGTCGAATTCTTAAGACATCTTTCATTAGGTCATTAATCTTGTGGTGAGAAGATATTCATTATATGAGTGAACGATTATAATTTCTAACAGTGGCATTTAAGTTGATGTACTAGTTACAAAGTATCGATTACAGCAAATATATCTATATTTAAAGCCCAAATACCCTAGTTCATGCCGTTATTTTTCAAGGTTTCTTGCAATGAAAGCTATTTAAAATGAGAGAATAATATTTCGGAGCATTATTTAGATATATTAAAGATGCTTTTTGGAGCTGTGCTTCATCTGAAAGTCAAATTACCCAGGCGGTGACAACGTGAAGAACGAATCGAGACTAGAAACCTCTCAACTGAATCATTACGAGAAAACCGTATTTTCCATTATGAGTATTCGCGTCAGCCACCGAAATAAGGTGCAGATTATGGTCCCTATTTGCTTCAGTCTAAATGGTCAACTTCTCCTACAAAAGGCCACTGAAAGTAGTTTAAAAAAGGCTAAGGAACTTCTGAAAAAGTGAAGCACCCTGTTGAAGCGCACACTGATGCTTTCCCAAGAGGGGAAACCTTTGCTAAGATCAAAGATAGACTAACACAGAATACCAGGTGGTTTGCTGCATTCGTTGTGGAGGACCCCCCTCCAGTCATGGTTTTCAGGTGTGATGCCTCCGTATTTTTATAAATAACGCCTATGTTTGAATTTGGATGTCTATATGCAATTGCCGACCACTACATATAAGTCGTGGATTAAGAAAACAGCCCGTAATATGACCTTAAGTACGGTCCCCTGCCAAGTGTAGTTGGGAGCTGTCATTGAACAGACACCAACAGTTTGCCAAAGCCCAGTTAATCGAGAGCAGACTTAAATCAGTTTATTAGTAGAACCTTTTCCAGGAAAAAAGTGCAAAATCCGCCTGCTACAGGGTACGGCCTAGCAGGATTGATGATGCAATATGCACTAGTTGAGAGAAATACATTAAAATAAGTCTATTTCCTTAATTATTGAATATCATTTGCTTGCATCAATTCTTGGTTCTTCACCTCCCATTAGGTCCTTTTTGTGGGATTTTTGACTTTCTGTGGCAATCGGCATATAATGCAGCAGATTTTCATACATCCTCTATTGGTAAATTCGAAGTACTTAACCATATTCAAAGCTGAAAACCGAATTCAGTGAGTCTACGCATTCGTAATATTTTAATTTTTAAAATACGAAAAGCTGGCCTCATGACTCTTGTATCGGAGAGACTACAATTAGGTCTCTCCACTACCCGAGGGAGGCGACATTCGTACGGACTGTTTGCTTAATGCAGGTGATGAGTGAGGGATGCACTGTTATAAGAACAAGGGGACATGACTCAGATTAGCGACGGAGGAGCTGATTAACTAGGCAGGATGGGCTGCTAGTCTGGAAGTTCTCCAGAATCCAGTTTGTCTTTCCTGAATAGCTGACGTCACTCTGAGCCGGTGATGAGAATTGGGCTTAGTCAGGCCACTTTACTCTCGACACCTCGTTACTGATATATAAATAATTAAGCTTTGAACCCAAGCTCTTGTGTGTAGATACTTGCCCTTGGCGAAGTACCAACAGCAGTACTTAACAAGGGAATCCAAGTTTTGAGGTCTCCACTTAAAAGCATAGAAATGCACATGCACCAGTTTTTGTGCTGCATAAAACTTGTTGTGATCATCCTCAAATTTGCCCCTAGGGCCCTTTTTAATAGTCCCTAAAAACGAGGTAAACAGCATAAGAGTACAACCATTTTTTATCCAAGTGTTAGTACCAGAACACTAAAATTCTGCGGCATTCCTCTTCTACGATCAGCATTAGATAAACGTCTTAATGACCAGTAGATGAAAGGCATTCCCGAAATGCATAAATTCATTCTAGCACGAAGAAGTCAAAGTAAGTACCAGTTATTCAAATTTTATGGAACATATCAAAATTGATTTTAGCAACTTCCTTCTGTAGGACTTGAAAAATGTACAGAATATTCTTACTGATTGTCAGAAAGAGCAGTTATCATGACTAAATGAAATGACGATCAAATGGTCAAATCGTCCAAGGCAGAATGTGATTTTTCGTAGGAGGTTGCCTTGGGATTTATCGTGGGTCGAGGAAGAGCCATAAATGTTAATTGCTTTCCGTAGAACCTACTCCTTCTGATTCTCACTAGGTTGAAAATGTAGGAGATCGGAGAACCAGTTGCATTGGCCCAGCTGGTTCTTCCATTTCTCCCGCCACTACGGAAACAAGGGATCCTGCTCTTTGGTGTCTGCAGCAGCTGTTCACTTGCTGGAATCCCGTGAAAAGACAAAATAACTTTCGTTAAATCCCCTCTTTAGGGTTTTCTTGAAACTCATAATTCTTTAATTCTCAGCAATGCAGGAATCTTACGGCTCATAAGCACTCCGGCTAGTGGTTTTCTCCTCTCGACAAGCCTGGAGGAAACATTAGAGAATTAATCCATTGTTCCTGCTTAAGCTATCCTAATTATCTCGCAGTTAGGTGTCAAATTCCCAGAACGTTTTCGTGATTTCATAAATCTTGTGAGCCCTCTCATTCATTGCCCGCTGTCAGTGGTAGAGCCAAGTAGATTTGCATTTACTCATCTCATTAGTAAGCTAATTAAGATAGTTTTGCAACTGCTCTGATCATCCAAAGTATTAAAAATCAATACCGGAAAATGTTTAAAGTTTGAATTTGGATAAACTGCCATTATTAGAATAACTTTGTCGCTTTGCAAGAGTTTAATGCATTTTAAATTTTTCACAAAAGTATTTTAAACTATTAGTTACTCCAACGTCTGTCTTTCCGTCTTTCAGTCAAAAACTTGATTGGTTATTTATAAATACTTTCATAACTTATCAGACCAAGTTCTGTTACTGAGTAACTTGGTGATTAGAATCCGACCAAAAATAAATAATCAGTGCTTTCACTTTTTATTTCGGTAGTTCCCTCTAGACATTTACAAACATGGTGCATTTAGGTTTATGCCACGTATTTAGAGCAAAAGTGCTTTGCTCCTAGTGAGAATGAAGAAATGGGTAAGGGAAAGCCAACAATCCTCAGCGCCACATACGAATCAATAGATAGGCTCTTCGTGAGAACTTTAGTCAGAGAAGAGTCAAATATTTATTTATTTTAAAAATGGTAAGGTAGATTACGACACTATTAACAACAACTGTGAGTGGAATACCAGCCTAAATGGCATTCCAGCACTCTTATACTATAGCCCAAAGGGACCAAATGGAAAAATATGATGATTTAAAATTAAATGCATTTCCTCAAAAGCTTTGAATGAACATAACATTGCGAAAAAAATAAAATAACTAGCTCAGTGGGATCGAAGGAATCACCAAGTTTTACATTCATTTTCACGCCATATATTAATGGAACCCAATCTGAGAAGGTAGAATTGTAGATTGTTTCTGTGTTCATGGATAGTTCATTCTTTGTTCAAATGTTTTTGCTGTCAACAGAAGTCCCTATGGGTCAGCAAAGTTGAACTCCTCCTCAACTATAAGTGGACTTGGAGGGAAACAGGTCAGTTTCTTTACTTTTGCGGTAGCCAATAGTTCACAGCTTAAGAGGCTCAGCATTATTGACTGGGTCGTGTACTTTAGCAGCAAGTCGTCAAAATATTGGTAAATTAATCAAGAACTACGCATCCACATACGTTTGCTAATGCTAGGGGTGATAAAACGTAGTGCGAATCAGGTATTTACCTCCAGTTGATGTGCAAACAGGTTCTAAATGAACCCAGTTTTAGTAAAGTAAGGTGAAGTGTCTTTCCATAAACTGCGTTAATTTGATTGTCGACTAACTTAGCCTTCGTCGTATTCGCAATAAGGCGATAAGTGTCGTTCTCGACAGCACCACCATTTGTACAGCAGTCCATCGGGGTTAAGATGTGGGTAGTTCGACAGAGGCCCAATATTGGGAGATATGTGTGGGCACAAAACGTTGCTAAATTTTTTTGTAAGAAGTTTGACGGGTCGAAATTTGTGTGGGTAAAAGCGAAGGTCTTCACCGTGTGCAAGCCTCATGGTAGAGGATGAAATATTCAATTCACACTACGATGCTAGACTTTTTCTGCAGATTATGGAGACAAGTCAGATGATCAGTTAGGCTGGCAAATTCCAACCACATCCTTGTGTTCTCCCCTTCATGTCAAATAGGATGATCATCTTCCGTTTACTTTGTTATACTGCCCTATTCATTCTAATATAAGTTATTTACTTCAATGATGAAATGGGTGGGGGGTCAAAGTTACCTATGCTGGATGTTCAATGACATAGACGAATGAAGGAGCGTTTAAAGGTATAAAGTGGGCATAGAGTGAATGAAAACCTTTAAGGCATCTGGGGAAGTAGAAAATATTCTGGAAAATATATTTCCAACAGCTTGTAGATTGAAAAATTAATGCCTTAACCATAGACAGTCACAATTCACTAAAATGATGTAAAATGTCTAATTACGCTCTGAATTCAAAGGAAATACCTTTTAACATAATAATCGAGGCCATTCATTATCCTCTGTTTCAATTCACCAGAACTTCAAAGAATCAGAAGGTTGGAGGGAGTGGGCAAATGGTGTCACGCGATACCACATTTCCGAGGAAGGCGGTTCTTTGATATTGTCCCTACCAGGCGCCACTCCCTGTAGGAAGAAGCGTTCAAACGAATTGCATGGGTTTATGGGTGGCAAAGAAAACACAAATCCTACAAGAAAACATTAAGGTAAAGTTGAAGTTAAAAATGTTAAAAACCACTAGTTGTGATTCATATATTATTGCGGATTCTGTCGAAAAATAGGCCTCACTTCAAGGTACATGTTCGCTGGAATTAGGTCATAGAACTTGAAAGCATTTGGAATTAAGCCAGAAACCCTTGTTATGACTGGTGTAAAACTTATATTTTTCCAGCTCTACCAATATTTTAAAAACTTGCCTATCCTAATCCCAATTTTTGAATGATGAGATGATTGATGCATGCTCAGTAATTGAGTTCAACCGAAATTAATGCAAAGTCTTGATATTAGGAAATGTCTGGAAATGTTCCGAAATAAAATTATGCTGTAATAAATGGCCCAAGGGAATTTCCTAGCTCGATGAGATAGCACTATCAGTTCTACTAAATAATCGCCCAACGCTTGGACAAATTCCACATTTTAAGTGTGAAATATTACAGTGTGGTAAAGCCTGTTACTTCGTTCCCTCATAAGTGAAAACTAGATAATACTGAGGTATTCCGTACAAATATATCTTTGTGTAGTTATGGAAGTTATTTCCGTGAAAATTTCAAAGAAGACGTAAGAGTCAGGCAGTGGCGGGCATAATCGGAGTTTTCCGATTAAATAAAAATTCTACTTATAAAATAACGATTTACTGCTTAACCCCTTCAAGCATCTAATTTTGCTTGGATGATTATCGTAAAAAAAGTACGAATTAAGAGATTTGCAATCAGCCTTTTTGACTAGTTTATTCCATAAAGATTGCAAAACAATAAAAATAACCTTAAACAGTTTAAATTGAAAAGTGAAACGATTTCTTAATTTCAAATTCTATATCTTTAATTTTAAATAAATTAGTAGCAACTGTTCCATGCAATGGCATATTTTATTCATCGGAATAAATCATACGCTGAAGATCCTTTTGATGAAGCTAGTTAAAGCTTTGCTACATTTCATTCTATACAAAGGATTTGTTTCACTTTCGATAAATTTTTTTGACTCGTAATCATCACACTACTGCAATATCAGATTCTAACACAAGAAAAAACCGTTTTGCTAGAACGAGGATTTACAATCTCGGTAAAGACCAATAGAATCCTGCGAAATTACATTGATCAAATTTTTGCTGATTTTTTATGAATTCCGCGGAATTTTGAATCTGAGTCCTTTAATAAATGCTAGAATGTTCCATTTTTTGAAGCAATTTGAATGCTCCAGCATTTCCTTTAGTTGATTGACGTAAGTTCATATGGCAGAAATTTGAACGCTGATTATTTGCTGTTTGCGAAAATACCTCGTTCAATGGTATCATTCCCTAAATTAGCAGTAATCAAGTATTGAATATAAAAAAGCATGATAAAAACAAATGATCCATGAACACTGTCTAAAGATTAAGAACAGAATACACAGGCGAAATGATATCAAATTCCACAATAGGAGAAGAGATTTAGGTTGGAAATGAAACGGATTTCAAATTTGGAAAATTATCAGTACCGTTACGAAGCCTCAAATTGAAAAGTAAGGTTGGTGTAAATAGTTAGAAAGACAAGATCGGAGAGTGAGTAAATGAAACATATGTGGGTGCGTATCCAACTTATAAGCATAAATTTAGCTAAAATTATCTGCTGAATGGCCTTTAGTTCAATTAGACAGTATTATTTTTTAAAGGTCTTAAGTTTGTACCATAATCAACGTTACATTGCTTAAAGACTGTTTTACTTTGACAAATGCGTTTAACAAAGCATCCTCTGTGTCCTAAAAGCATCTTTTTGACCAAAACCCACCTTAACAGTGCGCTTTAAAAGTTTCTTCTGGCGTGCGCAAGAAAGTAAACAGACGGGCCAAGTGTGCGCTCTTCAAAGGGTCAGCTAGAGGTCAGAGTTTAGATACGCGGCAGGGGTCATTTCAAAGACTTAATGACGAGTGTGACCGTCTGAATGCAAAAAATATCTGCTGAATCGGATCCTAAGACGGTTATTGTTATACTTAGATGTCTAACCTGAATTAGCTTTTCTAACCCAAAGAACTAACAGGCAAATACACTAGGAGAGAAATAAAGGTGCACAGGCCCCGCTATTTTGACCGGAAAGAGAAGGCCCATTTTAGGATATTTCCACACTTTCCAGCTGATCGTTGTCTATGATGCAAAAAACTGTTAGTAAATAGCCCTATTCAGGATTCTTTTATTCCAGAATGCACAGCTTCACTTGAGGAAAAGAGCTTAAGGTAAACTTTTTTTCCAAACTCTTGGTTAGTAAAAATACGGGTATCTTCTCCGTACCGTGTTGGCATTTAATGAATTTAGAATTTAACTAAATACTTTGCACTATATGCTATTTGAATACCTCAGTTAAATTTCAGGGTGCATCAATTAGGGTGATGAAGCTATTGGTTTTCGAACAACCAATCGTGTCAAAGTTTGGAATTCCTGAGTTCCGATTGGCTAGCATGGCCAGTTCTTCATTTATGAAAATACGCTACACTTATAAGACTTCAAACATACTAATTAGACAAATTTCAGGATTAAAAGCTCTGCCTGCGATCGGTCAAGATATTCGGTAGGTGAATTTCTCATCATATGTATATTATCATATTATTACCTGTAAATACTGCTGCATTTGGGTTCACCAAAGTGTTGGTCCTACCCAATTTCCTAATTACACTTTTTTAAAGCTGAATACGTTATCATTTAGCAAAGTTTTATATACTACCACCACATTCGTGAACAGCTACTAACTAAATGTAAATAGGGTCCATCTATTTATTCAATAGATAAATTCTCAGCTTTTATTATTTGGATAAATTAGAAAATTGACTGCTAAAGGATCTAGTTTACTGAAATCAAAGCCCAGCCTAGTTCATTCTTAATTACTTTCGATTCCAGTGAATTTAACTTGAATAGACAATTTAGAATAACCCATCTTACACGAAGCAGCAAAATGTAATTTTTAACAGTGTTTCGAAAAATTTTAGGATCAATTTTTAGCAGAGCAGTTTAGAAAGTGCCAAAATATAATTTGCCTGGGTTAATTTTACCAATAGGCACACTTTTAGGTCAAGGGAGGCAGATAAAGATCTCAGGTCAGTTAAATTGTGCAAATTTTCAGTCTGGCTGTTCTTTTCTTAACTTTTCTATGATTAAATTCACTCCTTTTTAAAGACTAACCATACCATAATTCTCTATTGTTCTTTTTCAATTTCTAAATACTTTGTTCTCATCCCTATGAAATTTAGCCATCATTTTTTCTGTTTCGATTTTTATTAATAGCACTTCGGTGTGCCAGAAACTTAAACCCTTTCAGTTATGAAGAACGGGAATTAAAACAAAAAAAGTATGGAACCACCAGTTTTGTGCCTTTAGGAAAGGTATTTATCGATGTATTTTCAAATATTCTCAAATCATTGGATAGTCGTGAAACCAGTGGCTTGGATATAAGTTTAAGTGGTTGATCATCATGCTATTTCAACTCGAATTGACTGGTTTTTTAAGGAAAACATTGGTGCCTTTTAAAATGCCCTAATTAGTCTGCAAAAGTGCTACGAATTCGACGTGTAAGGCAAATTCTGAGTGTGTGGTTTGACCCACGAGAACGAGGTTAAAGCAACTCCGATTCCATGTTTGCGTATGGCTGCCTCCGTTTGTCTCGACGAGTGCATTTTCAGAGGGGAGGAGGGAAACCGGGTGAATTACTTTATGGTGGTCAGCCCCGATTTTGGGGGAAAGAGGTCAGGGCCCATCAAAAATTGTACTTAATAGCCACTAAAATTAACATACACTTTTGGGTCCATTTCGCTGGCCAAAATCTTGATTCAGTCCTGTTAAAAATAAATCAGCGGTGATGTTTTTTAGTAAATTTCTCACGGAGTTTGAATTACCCTATCGATTAAGAGTTTTCAGAAGACCTATAAATCAAATAAACTTATTAATCAAAGTAAAAATAAGTGAAGCACACCATATTTTCACAGAATCTGTCTCTTTTAGAAGTGGAATTAAAATTTCCTCATATCTTAAGCAAATTTTGCCAATTTTAAAAGCTAATAATTATTAAATTTCATAAAGACTTACGTGTTTTTCATTGCCAGATCCACAAAGCTCTATGTGAAAATGGAAAATGGAGCTTGTCTTCGCCAAAAATGTTACATAAATTCTTTAGAAATGCTTGATTTTTCATTCTGAATCCTCACTGAACACGAACAATGATGTTGAATTTCACTTGGTCCCCCGAAATTCTATACCTTAATTCCAAATGATTTCGTGGGGTGCCAAAGAAAGCTTTCTGCTAAAACAATCTGAGAGTTGTTAATGACTAGAAGCCCCTAAAACACCGTAAATTTCAGTTTGTTTTGAATCCAACAATAATTAGAGCCCTCGTATTTTTAATTGTTATGTTTTAGAAGAGGAAGTGGGTTCCAAGAAAAAATAGGTTGTTGTTTTTAGTAATAAACAATGGCTCCATACTCTGTTTCGAATAAACACGTGAATATCCCGAATCTGGGAGTCGCCCTAAGAAAACATAGAAAAGTAACTTGAAATGTAATTCAGATTACCGTGTTTCGTCCCTCTAGGGAGGGGATAAATGGCCCTACATGACTTGCGATGAACGTCTCCAATAGCACAAATGTGTATCAGCGCTACCCGGATGGCCTGCTGCTCAAGCGCTTTCTTCCCAGTGTCTACATCCTCAAGTTCTACTTCTCCCCCATCTGGTTCATCGTCGGCCTCATCGGCAACACCGTCTCCTTCTGCATTTGGGTCTCGAAGCGCCAGCGAGGTAAAAACAGCTCCGCTGTCTACTTGGCGGCTCTGTCGCTCAACGACCTGTTGCTAATCTTCTGCCTCGTGTCCGAGTACCTGCGGATTTACCTGCTTGTCAACCGCATTCTCTCGATAAATGGGATGTGTCAAGTGTTTCAGGGCCTCTTCCTCTTCCTCCAGTACTACTCGATCTCCCTGACCTTCGGATTCACCCTGGAGCGTTGGATTGCCATCTGCTACCCTTTCCAGCGCCACAAACTCTGTTCAACCTCTCGTGCCCTGCTGTCAGTCTCGATTCTCGGCGTGATTGTCGCCTGCTTTTCTGTGTTCTTCGCCTTCACCTGGGAGGTGCTAGACGGTGCCTGTGTTCTCGCGGACGAGTGGCAGAGCATGACTGCCTTCTCCATCTACCTCACCACTACGGAGTGCGTCTTCTCCCTCATCATCCCCATCGCCACTCTCGTCTTCAATATCCTGGTCCTACGCGAGATTGGCCACCTTGTGGACACCAAGCTGCTTGTCGGGCGAGGCAACTTCTCTAATAGGCGGAATACCTCTCTCAGCAGTCGAATTCATCGCATTGGTCAGAGCTGCGATACCGCCGTGAGGCCAGCAGATGGAGAAGGCGAAGATCACCGCATTCTTGGTTCGAAGCACAGCAGTGCTCAAGCTAGCGCTAAGGAACAAGCCAACTTCCAGGCAGCTACTCTTATGCTTGTCATCCTCTCCTTCTACCTCATCCTCTGTACTCTTCCGGTAGGAGTGGTGTTCGTGGTTCAGATGCAATACGCCAACGTCCCGGAACAGATTTCAGACGAGGAGATTCTTGCGAGCCCTGTCTGGCAGCAGTACCTGCGGTTCCTGACCGCCAAGGAGGTGATAGACTTCCTCTGCTCCTCACACTACGCATGTAACTTCATCATCTACCTGGTGACTGGTAAGAGCTTCCGCCAACAACTTCTGGATATCATATTCTGTCGACCCCAACAGACCCGCGCTGAAGTGGTGGCTTCTGTGCAGTATGCCAAGGGATCCATGGTTCGCGGGAAGCTTCAAAGAAACGATAAGATGGCTATGAGGAACAGGGAGGAGTCATTGGTGAAAATCGAGCCGGTAGGCTGACTAGACGAGAGATTCACCTACAAGCCCGGAGATGCATTCATTCGTGGTGTATTTTTACCTTGCCTTTCTCAAGCGCAGTCGCCTCCCCCTTATCACCCGCGCCCTTATCACGGTTATTTACTGAGCATGACAGATACTGAGGACGATGCAAACAGAGATCTGTTTTGGTATATATACATATAAAAGATATCCCAGTGACTTTGTATAAATATCAGCTTGGGGTTTTAAATTACCGGACTTGTGACAAACAGATTATAGAAGGGACTTTTGTTGACGTGAAATCAATCCTTGGCCACTACCATTCAGAAGTCGTTCGGACAGTAGTGGACTCTACCCACCGAGTTGTGTTCTGACTATCTGCTCGCTGTGAAGGTTTTGTCCTTTAATTAGCTATAATAAGTCACCAGCATTTTTGCTGAAAATTTTTCTATAGAATTTAAGACAAATCATTTAGGTGTAGAGAAGCAGCTTTTTGTAGTTTTCTATAAGTGATTCAAATATTACCCGAAAAACATGTAACCTAGTTATGGATATAAAGATGGTTCTAGAATGAAGGTTTCGGGGGCAAATTAGTAAAAGCCGACAAAAAATTCATTGATGATTCTCCTCCTAAACAACTTCGAAGCTTATAAGAGTTTAATTAGGTCTAAAAAAGGTTTTAAATAGGATATGATGATTTTACTAATCTAGCAATCTGTCTAAAATCTAGCAAAAGGATATCTTTTTCGTCTTACAATAAATCATAGTACTTTCACATTAAAATCCTTTTGAATGTCAATTAGTTCCAGGCCTAAATTGCACTCACCTAGGAAAGCAAACAGTTAAAAAAAAATGCATCTTCCATCGAAAGCATTAACAAATGGATCTTGTGGATTTATTCGTCAAAAGGGCATCAATTAAGACGTTATGCACCTATTTATCTTCAAAAATTATTAGTCTTGATGTTTTATAGGTTAAATGTTCTAAAATTTTAAAAATTCCTAAATAAAGATTCTTTTGGTTTTCTTGCCAGTTGAAAATTGAACTACCTGACAATTTACTCTTTAAATGGAGTCATCATGGATTCTGGACTTTTCAGCTGTCACTATAAAAAAAGAAAAAGCAAAATAGTGGTAAGATAAATTAAAATGTTTGAACTTATCACCGCAATTGGCGTTAATGTATGTAGTATAACAGTGATAACTCACTTTTAATTACTCCTGCCTGTTACGGACAAAGTCGATCGCTGACTTTGTACCTTCCTTCAAGGCATTTCAAATGGGCATTATCGGGGATCCCGGTAATATTATCTGAATGCGATAGAAACGATTTTTTTATTCTTTAGTTGAACATATACCACGTCTTACAGTGAATGTTACTGAATGAGTCTGGCCTTATTCTCTGTCATCGCTAAGATATAAAGGCTTTTCCCTTAAGATCTAGCAGAACTCCATTGAAGTCCCATTAAGTAAAAACAAAATGACAACTCATCCTACAAAGTGCAGGTTTTATTTCTACGAGGAAATACATTAAGGACACCTAGCTATTTATTGCGAGGATTCCCTTGTTCAAATATGTAATTTATAAGAGGTATAAATTTGTTAATATAATCCATGAAAAGATCCCTCTTTGGTAGAATCGAAAATGTCTATTTTTGTGGTTTGTTTCCTCATCTTCAGTGCAGTTCCATACCTGCAATTCGTAAATCATCAGACACCTGGACTCCGTAAGTTCCACGTGAAATAAAGTGGTATTAAAGAATCACAGCAACACAAAAGCTGGGTGTCCCGAGCAACTTTCGTTGGAAAATTCATCGCCCCTGTCTTTCTTGTTAGACTCGATTGAAGGCAGTGAAATTACACTTAGGTGGCAGCAAAAAGGGCACAACGAATGATTCGATTCCTGCCTACTAAGTTAATGCTTTCCATTAAACGCATTGCATCAGTGCTGTCTCATTCCTCTTTTCACACGATGGCAACAGAATGCTTAGACTTTTGAATCTTTTCGCCCAAGAGTACAATATTTATATAAATACAAGCTTGTTTATCGAGTGCGAAATCGCTAAGGAATAAATTTATGATGCGCAGTTGAATTAAGCAAAATACATCAGAGAAAATTTTAAGCTGCTTTAGTTGGGGAATCTCCAATCACAAGGCCTTTCAGATCCAACATCGCCGTCAAGCCTGGCAACACTATTTGAAGGGCGAGAAAACATGTCAATTTTTTGGTCAGAGTGGAATCAAGGACGCTAAGCAACCATACATTCCAAGGGCACCGTAGATCCACAGATTAACGTTCGTATTAAAAAGGAAAAAGGAAAAGCACCTATGGTAAAAGAGATACCAGAAGAGATTTTTGCTCGCGACTTCAGTGCGAGGGCTTGCTAATTTAGCAAAGACCAATATTGTCTAAAAATACTACTTGTTGAAAATCCCGAACTCGTGTATGTGAATTATCAAACACATGTTGTACTTGAAGTGTTTTAGCTAACTAAACTATTTCTCAGAACAATGATGAAAATTGACTAATGTAACTACCTGTAAATAATGCCTTATAGGCCATGATTTGCACCGTTTAACCAGTGTCCTATTTAGATTCATAATCTTCTACAGGCCATGCAGAAATGGAATAATTTTTTTTGGAATTTACGCCATGAGAAGTATAGAAAAGTCGAATAATCTAGCACTATCTTGGCAAATAAAGATAACCGGAATGCCATTTCTACCAATTTGTAGAAACCTTCCCCTGACCTTCATTTTAGATGACACAGTCAGTTAGTCGTTTGAATGAAGTTAAGGTTCCGGCTTTCGTTGTTTCACAGTCTGGTCTGTTAATAGCCGAGGTAGTTAATTAATTGGTAGCAGCTACTGGTAAATGGTTTATTAATGACCTTAATAGTGCCGGCTTGCTTGCTGTTTACTCTGCTTCATGGTCCAGTGCTCAGAGATTATTTAGCCAGCCCTACCAAGAAGGAAAAATCGCTTTTATTTTCTACTTCATTTAATACTAGAGGGTAGTTCTTCGCAAGAACTAAGAAATCCAGGCACTCTGCAGCTTTATTAAAGTCGTGGGTGTGTCTAAATGACAACACCGCTTTTAAAATGCAAAAAAGGTCCCTGGATAAGCTTTCTGAATACTTTCAGAGCTCTAGGTTGGATTGTAGTTGGTCGGGACTTGTTACTAATATAATGGTCTCAAAATAACTAATGCCAAACTTTAAAGGGACCAGGAAAATGACACAAGTCAGTGTGTCTCTTGTGAATTTTAATGCTTTTTCTTAACATTTAACAACGGCCTCGTAAAGCAAAGATATTTTAAAAGTATTAGGCAGTGTGCTATTGAGACACTTCTCAATTACTTGTTAATCAGTTTTTCTCCATAATACTTGATAATACGGCAGTTGAATTATAAATGACATATTTAGTGACATTCTATAAATTCAGATACACCAATGAAAAAATTTAGCATGGTTCCAAATAAAAAGCTCTGAATGAGAGATGATTTTCATTTTACTGACCCATGGTGATTTAGTGACATGCGAATATTTAAGTGCTGACCGATAGGTGAATTATAACAGGGCACACCTGGGGTCGACAGGTATATCGATTCCTAGCCTTTTACCAAAGAAGTAGAACGATGTACTTAGGAGCTTAAGGTCAAAAAAAGAAAGGAGGGTAGAACGCATACGTAGGCTTCAAGCCTGTTTTTAAACAACTACCCCACCACTGACCTGGTTTATATAAATAACCATAAAACCTTGCCTTTCCTCTTAAAATTCCCTCTTCCAAGTATCTGTACAAAAATCGGTCATGTGCAATCACAGGAAGCTTCCCACTGTCAAAATGCATCAGTTCTAAATAGTGCGCCAACAACTGTTGGAAAATGGAAGAAGAGAGTGATCACCACTGAGTCATCGCCAGCTACTCAACCACACTTTGATACTCCTCATTCTCACGGGAGTCGCACTAGGTATGAAATCCACTGGGGTGGCATAATGAACCACTCAGGAGAATGGTCATTTATTATTGTTTCTTTTAAGAAGAAAAACCGATCTTGGCCACATTGCTGTTTAGTGACATATATATATGTAAACATCAGATTCGTAAACATCGAAATTTCCAAAATGCGTCTCAGGATTAGAAGAAATAATAATAGTATCTTTGGATTTGTCATGCATCAACAAGCGACAAGGCTTTTTAAGATGTACGTAGCAAATTTAATATGTCACTTTAACTGTTTATACATGGAAAAATCAAGTCAGAAGACATTGAGGTGCTGATGTGGTCTTTCTTCCCACTGCGCTTTCTAGGTGACAGATGCAACCAATATGTAATAATTGTAAGTCTTTTACAAAAGAGAACTTTTTCCTGGATAGAAAACATGTAACAAAAGAATCCATAATTCAAACTCTTTTAAAAGCAAAGTATTTTAAGATAGGCATAAAAGGAATTTACAAAACCATTAAGTAGTATATGATGCTTAAGGTTGGATTACTGTCCACGCCTAAATTTGAAAGCCTCAGCCCCGCATTTTCTAAATAAAGAAAAATAGTTGTAGAAATGGTTCTTGTAAATTTTTCGCATCCATTTAAGTTGACTGAGCATTAATCATCATGATTAAGGCCCTTTTATAAAATGTTTCATTTAATCATTGATTTTGGTATTCCGAATTTTCAACAATAGTGAAAAATTGCCATGGAAATGGTTTAATTTCGACCTGATACATTCAAAAATCTTAACGGATTTTTTATTCTTAGTACAATTTAGCTGTATCACTGCCTCTTTCACTGGATAATTAGCAATTTCGGATCCTTTGAAATTGAAAACAGATCCAGATTGAGTATTTTGTGCCCAAATTTAAATCTATATCACATTTTACCTGTAGGCTAAAATGACTGAATGATGCTAACTAAATGGCCACTTACCAAGACGACTTATACTTGGACACATAATTTATCATGTATCTAATCTTAAATACAATTGAAATTATTACCATACCAAGACAAATTACTATTTATTTTGATGAATATTTCGTTCTTATGGTACAATAAGCTTGTAACAAATTTATTATCAAAATTTTAATAAATGGAGTATGGATATGGATTGTAATACTTGAAATGTAATTTTCTGGTTTAAAATACAAAATAAAAGCAGTCATAAACAGATGATTAGACAAACAAAAGCTATGTGACTGAAAAGGATTAAACTCAAAGTTAGTTATTACTGTAAAGTTTCTAACCAATTTGGTAGATTGAACGGTAAAAAAACAACTAAAGCCGAATCAAGCTCGTTTTCATTCTGATTTACTTAAAGGGAATAATTTACATAAAATTGATTACTACCTTTAACTGCGTTTAGCCAGCATTTAACCTGCTGCAAAAATAGGTAGTCACTCGGAGATCAGACCAAAAAATCTATTTACTTAGAGGAATTAACAGTGGCGCTGCTTTTATTAGCTGCCCGCTGAAACGTTGCCGAAACGTCCATGGGAAACGAAGGTAAAATCAGCGTTGAGTCCGGATGTCGCATGATCTTGATTTTCAACTAAACATATAAATAGTTAGGTCGGCGAAGTTTTGACAAGCATTCAAATGCGCAAATCCGACCTAAGATAAGCCATTTGTATTTTACGATGATGTGAAAAATATATTTTAACATATTTCTCAACACTCTTTTGATTTTGAGTACTGAACTTAATGTTCAAGTGTGCGTTCTAGGCGGTTGATCGATTTGGCACCTTGTTTCGCTTACAGAATTTGAAATACCAATTTTTAATCCCAGTTCGGTTCGGTGCATTACTGTGTTACAACGTATAAAGGTGCGTGTTACTACCCTACCGGATGTTTCTAGAAACCCTCCTTTTCAACCGAAGCTATTCACCAGGTAATAAATAACGCCACTCCACAAGTCCGGCGCCGGAGTGCCAAGGAAGAGCGCTGAAATTCCTGTCTAGGCTGACCTGAAGGAGCCTCGTGTCAGTCCCTCTGCCCATTCCGAGTCTGGCATCTAACAAAACTTGCCAGATCAAGGAGGTAAATGGTATCTAATTATTGATTAGCTTTTCGCCAAATTGCTCTGCACTTTTAATTTGATCTTTATAGATCACCCGTATTTATGCGAAAGCCCTGATAGTCTTGAAAACGTCAAAATTAAACTGAGTTTTTCTTATTGAAGTGAAATTCAATCGAATGAATTGAGTTTGTAGTCAGGATGAACTACGTTCTGGAAAGTTCATTAAAAGTGCAACTTATGGTCTTAAATTGAATAGCCTTTACAGTATTGGAATGTTGTAACCAAACTTTAGCTCATAATTGAACAATTTAGATTCTCGCAAAAGTATTTTTGTAGTTTGACTAAACTATCTTCCTGTGCGGTTCAATAGCCAAAAAAATAAGCAAATTTAAATATAGATTATCACAAAGGGTATGTTGCATGCACTGTCGTAAAGACGAATATTATAAATCTAAATTTCTAGTTCCATTTAATAGTAAATCCTCACTTTAATTACACGGAGTTTTTATGATAAGCACGGAAAGAATGATCTTAAACACATTTGCTAGAGATTTAAAGAGGTAATTTAACAAAGCAGGCAAGATGGTATTTAAATATAATATAATAATATAATATAATTATATATTATATATAAAATTATAATAATATAAAATAATATATAATATGATAATATAATTGAAATATAATCACCTGATTTATTTCTTGACAAAGTACAGCCAAAGAGGGCCAATTATCTTACTGAAAACACATTTCACGGTTCGGATGATCTTTATCTTATTATTCACCTAACCAATTAAATGATTTTTAGGTTTTATTAAAAACTTATCGGTCTTATTTGTTGCATGTATCCTGTATACCCTAATTATACGATGTCAAAATTCACCACAAATAATGAAATCTTATAATAAAACTTGTCGAATGGCTTTTGTGGCCAATAAAAGTGCAGCCTTAAGAGATAGCCCTGTGCAATAATTTCTAAGCTTTGTATCCCTGGAGAAGGAACGATTAAGTGGAACTCACTTGACATTAAATCAACTCGAAAGTTCCTTTTTAAAATTGAATAGATTCTGATTGCCAGTAATGAGGTACAAGGAGTAGAATCAAATAGGTGGCAACATATTTTATGAAGAAAGTGGCTAACATTACATATAAAACAAACACGTGACCTTTCTTCTCTTCATAGTTGACATTCGGGTTAATTCGCTTCTCTTAGCGATGTTTTCGGATTTGAAAACTTGATATTCCTTTGAGTTTTGGAGAAACGGGAGAAAACTAACTGAGCTAAATTGGGACTAAAGGGTGGGCTAGTGCAAGGCACCTTCTATCGAAATTCTCGAAGGACCCCACATGAAGTTGGTCTAACCAAAGAGGCCACAACACTCCTCCACAAAATCTCTGATTTTCAGGGAAATTCAACAGTACCACCTTGCGAAACACATTCATCAACCTCTGGCCATCTCATTTGAACCAAAATTTGTACCAACTTGAACTTGACGGGGCCTGAAGATCCACACAGTGACATTTTTGTCAGGAATTTCTCCATGACAATTTCAGTCTCGTTCATTGGTTAAAGAGCGAGATCATTTCAAATATTTTGCTTTTCAAACCGCCACTGTTTTGGGATCCGTCAGGCTAGAAGCTCGCTCTTTCTTAAATTACCTTTCGAGAAGATATAAATTTGTCAACAAAGAGGAGGAAACGTCCAGGGCAGATCAATCTGAATGACATCTAATCGGTGAAGCAACCGGGCTTACAGGGTCGTTTTCAAAGCCGTCTATTCCCTCTTTGAATCACTGTTAAAATGAAGTCGCATTGAAGCCACAGTTTCATGCTGTTTTACAGAAACCCTGATAATCTCTATTTTCTTCTGTCTAAATTTGACAAAAAGTACAAGCGTTGGACAAAGTATAAACAATTTCGAAAACCAATAAAATATATTACAATATTGTGTAGATCCACCTTTTGTGGAAATTGCAACCTCAATTATCCGAGGAATTGATTCCTACAAATTGTGAATTGTTTCCATTGCAGTTTTAGCTGATTCTTCAATTAGAAACTCCAGTTCTTTTAGAGACGATGGCGGCGGCGTTGGTTGAAATCAACTTCTAACTTGAATCCCTAAAATCAAACATAAATGCTCCTCAATGGGATGCTTAACTTCATTAAAATGGTCCAAATGCCACCATTATTTAACAATTCTGGTTGTATGGACTGGTGCATTAATTGGTGCATTTTGAAAGATAGCTTCGTTCCCTTCCGGAACCGCAGTTCTTGAATAACCATGGGATGAAATTGATCTCCAAAAATTCCATAATAGTCTCGGCCGTTAATTCCTTTATGAAGGGAAATCATTGGCCGTCCCGGGGTTGGAGATCCAAGAAACAACACCCCAGTCGTCATCAGAAAACTCCCCTATGTTTTCTATGGGGGGGGGAAGGCAGCAATCCGGATTAAGTGCTTCCTTTGACTGTCTCCGGAAGTAGTACACTAGGGGGCCGGAGGTCGGAAATAAGGCATACGACGAAAATTCGTCAAAAAATTGCATTATTCCACCAGCAGAAGAAGTTTTTTGAGGAAACTGGGTTCTGTAGCAGTCTTCGGAGCAGTGTTCTTGCGATCCTCTCTAACAATTCGGTTTAGGGTCCGACGGCCTCTCTCAGCCAGCAACTCTGACTTTCGGCCAGACCTGTGCTTTGCTCAGGACGTTCTTCTTCAAAGGCGGAAGTCATTACCTTTGAGACTACCTCGGGAGAGGGGGGGGCACTTTCCGTTACACTAGCGCCTGCATCCACACGAGCACCGTCAATTTGGCCTCATTGGAGGTCTGGCATTTCATAAGGCAAAAAGCAATTTGCTAAATATCTTTAAAAACATTTATTTTAAATAAACATATTGAATACCAAAAGAATAATCAGAGAACATTAAAGTGTGTAAATGTTGATTGCTTATAACTTGTTAAAAAATGGTGCCAAAATTTGAGGTGATTTCACTATTTTGTCCAACGCCTTTGTGTTACTCAATTTATCAACGAGGAAGGGTCTGTTTTCAATGGCGTAAAGGACGCCTCTCTCTTAGAAGGTCTGAGCAACTTCGAAGCTGGTTTTAGGTAAACGTAAGCATCAAATGAAGTGTTCTGACCTGTATTATATTGTCCAAATTTGAAACATTTATTAAATTTTGAATACTCGCAAGTATATTGAATATATATACCGAAAATAGTAATTTTTTTTGGTTGCCGATGATATCAAATTTCTACTTACCTAAAACCACTAGAACATAGATTCTAACTGGAAAATATCCACATAAGTTTTTGTTTGAAGTTTTTGATAAGATTTACATCTAAGTCCAGGGCAAAGAAGAACAGCGGAAAGATCGAGATTTGTATATACTGATGAATATTAACTTCACTGTTGTGATTTTAAATAAAGTTCAGAAAGTAAGTCATAACACTTCATTGATGACGACTTGCCTGATTAAAGATCATGGACGTACTTTTGGACAATACTTTTAGCCATCAGGGCTTTGCGTTAAGTGCTAATCTCCTTTCTTGTTGTAATTTAACTTTGATTATACCTACGCTTTGATCAGCTGTTAGTTAATAAATTGGGAGTGCTGCTACATCGTCAGAAACCCCTAATTTGATGATAATAAATTTGATAATGTCGATGCTATCCCAAAGGTCTAGCAGATCGTTTCATCACAGATAACGAAATGCGTTTTCTGAACCGGTAATTATCGTCATAAGGGGTCTTTTAAATCTCCAACTTCACAAAATTAAGCCAAGTTGAAGGTATGTTGAAAAAGTAACATTTGAAACGATCCATTGTGACTGTTTTTCACAACAAAAGGGAGGTTACAAGTTATGAATCCGAAATTTATGGATTATTCATATCATTTGGCACTGTTATAAAAATGGTGCCAATTAAAACAGCGTTAGAAGTGATGTCGTTAAAAATGAAAATATCATATAATGGAATATTTATTCTTTTATTCAAATTCATCTATTAAGATCTATCTGGGTGAATTTTAGAAATGAACTCTGCTTTTAAGCAAGTAACAGCACAAATCAATATCTTTATTAAGCAATTATCTGACTGGAGACAAACTGTTTGTTTAGCCCTAGCTGCATAGCTGAAATAACTAATATATATATGGCAGCTTAAATAGTTTACAACAGACTTGACTGTTTGTATAGATATGAATTATTCCATTTTTTCCTGGGTCCTCGACTAAATTTCAGTAATTTTTGCGACTTTACACTTTCGATTTTCCTGATAACTATTTGCTAGCTGATGTTTATCCATTTAAAGCAGGATATTTATGTGTTTTGGTTGGCAGCGTTACATCCGTTTTGTCTGCCAGGAACGACCAAGTTGATTATTATTTATGCTATAAAATGGTCCTGAACTTCAGTTTAAACCATCAAAAAGCTTTTCCCTATTAGGTACACATTTCAGAATGCCAAATTTTGCCATGAGAATAAGGAATTTTAAAAGCAGGCATGCAGTAACGAATAGTAACATCAGCAGTTCCACAGGAATGAAAGATCTTATGCGATAAATAGGAAAACTATTTTGAAATATTTCATTTTCACACTCGAAGAAGTCGCCATCGGGTGGTGTAAATATTAACTTTCAAAGTACTTAGTTGTACTTGAAAATCAGTGCTCCATTTTAGCAGTTTTGGTGCAACTATTTGCTTGTTGCATAAAATAGTCGCTCATTAGTTGACCAGTTTCTTTTTAGATATTGTTTGAATTGAAAAAGTTTTCCCCTTGTGACGCCAATTAAATAAATACTAAACGTAGATTTCGGCTTGTTTTATGAATTATAAGAACAATTTTGATCCTCGTATTTAGGTAACACTTCTCGAGATTTTGATTTATTGATGAGTAAAATACCGATATTAATGTGACACTTTAGTGGGCAAATTTAATGAAAGAAATAGCTTTCCGTTTATTCATTGATAAAAGTAAATTTATATCTTTATTCGGAAGTGGCAAACCCAGGGTCAGTCGTTACTCCACAATAGCTATAAAACGAATAGGATTTTAACTGATCAGGGGGACGAAGAACTTGCAAATTTTTCCTTCGGAAATATGGAAGCCCGAACTAACTCCTCCTCCTTTTGATAAATTTCTGTTAATGGCGGTTTATTCTGACCCAAAAAATTTGAATGTGTTTGAAAATTTCCAACTTTTTCAAACTTCATCACTCTTATATTAAATGTTTTGATGAGGTTATGGTTTCCAAGTTTTAAGAATAGATTAATGATAAAAGGGATTTGATACCTGTCAGCAGTTCAAAAATTCCATTAAATTGGCATTTTGAATTGCTTAAGGGAAGAGCAGGACTGTGAAATTTTGCACTCAAATGAACCCCATTTTTGCTCTCTTGTTGCAATGCAATGTCTAGTTCACCTCTCCATTGAATGAAAAGTTATTGACGATATTATGAACGAATGAATAGAATAGAGATAGTGCCTGTATGTCTGATAAATTGAAATAATAGAATAAAACGAGGTTAAAATTGGCTCTTAAGGTAAATTGCATCTCTCATCCGCTAAAACGAGGTAAATTAGCTAGACAAATACCCAGTCTTAAATCTCATGCTAATTGGTACATGAAAATTAAATCAAAGAGCTGGCTTGAAAAGACTAAATGTGGTCAAAAAATGTTTTTGTCATATTTATAAGTTTTTCTTACGTCAACTGTTTCTGCTCTTTGGCTTAACTATTGGGGACAACTCAGTAGGATGCATAGTGAATATCAAGAAAAAACAATTATTCGCATAATGAAATTAAAAAAAAATACTTAGGAAGCTTTTAAAATTGTGGCTTTGCCTGTAAAGGGAAATGCTGCTTCTTGATCATTTAGCCGTTTGCGTGTTCACACCAATGTTTGGACTTTTTATTAAATCAAAAAAGTCAATTTCCCCATGTCACTTTGTTTGAGGTAAATCCTCAACATTCGTTCCATTATAAAACAGAACGAAGGCGAAAAATTCATTTGCTAAATATTCCAGTATTCTGAGTGTAGTTTTTTGTGATTTATAAAATGAAAATAAACTGCAGTTCAGTATACAAACTCTTTTACCAAAAAGTGAAGTTTAAAATTCAAATCTTTATTTATCATGGAGGTAAGTCACAATGATGAAAAGAAGAATTCGCTTGTTTTTATAACCTAAAATTTAATGTTCTTCTTGTTCCAAAGTTGGACATTCCAAAAACTGGACTAATCTACATTTTGAAGCAGTTGCTGAGGTCCTGAAAATTAGCAAACACCGTGCTTTGTCAAATCGAAATTGATATATCGTAATAAATAATGGCTTGCGATAACGAAGAATTTTCAAAAACAGATGATGTAAATAGTCGTTTCTTAGATTTTTAAAAGTACCACCAAATGAATAGGGAATTTGAGTTATTAAATATGATAAATTATCATAAGAAGCATGAACTTTAAATCACATCTCGGTCCTACATCCCTCTGATGACTATTCCAGACCCAATTAATCAATGCCGTTATAGTAAGTCTAAGAAAAATTAAAGTAAATCTAAGGAAAATTTTGCAGGTAAATATATTAGACCATTCTGATGTAAATATTTAAAACACATGTAAAATAAAATTCATTTCTAATCATACTTAATGAAATGTTGATTTACGTTGCTATAATGTATGATTACAATTTTTTTTATTAATTTCGTTAATTACTAAGAAATTCATGGCTTTGAAGGGAAAGACCGATACGACTTGAGCATTTCCCCATAATAATTTAAAAAAGGACCAAAAAATTAAATTATTGATATTTCTTTCAGGTACCTTGAAATTTATTAATGCACAAGAATGTTTCTATTTTATGGTGGATTGGTCTTTGCAAATAATTTTTGCTATCTACCTTTTACTGATCAATAAAATAACTTTGCCGTCTATTTTATAAACTCATCTTCAAGTATTACAATTCTAAGGTAATTGTGCATGTTTCTACAGGCCCAAAGCATTCTTTTCGCTTGGATCGGCGTAATGTGGCAGAACAAAAATACTCTAGAATTTTTGACAAGAATAGTATGCACTTGTTCGTAAACGAAGAAAGCCAAGTCTGTTTGGCGTAATCCGCGATGCCCTTCGAAGGAAAGACTAATCTTAAAGAAAAATCTCGTCAAGAAACAGAATTTTTTGACCGAAGTTTGACACTAACGAACCTATTTTGAAGTATGCTATAGCATAGTTTCAGTGAAAATCGTATAAGTTTTGAGTAGTAAATTGGTGAAAATAATCATTTTGAATAATTTTAAGCCAGTCTTTGAAAGGAACAGGTAAACATCGAATATATAGTAAGTTTTTTTACTTCTAAATAAACTCAGACCCTCATTGAGCCTCTTGTAACTATTTTATAAATTAGTAATTGCTCGAAAGCTTAAACTTTGTTGAGCATATGCACGGATCGAAAGGATGTTCTAGAGCTTAAATAATTTTCGTTCACATCTTATATTAACAGATAGCATGTAGGTGTGATTTGTAGAACAGAAATAAGGCTTGATGTAAGTGATTGATGGGGATAAACTAATTGTGATTCCAAGAGAGTATTTTTATTTCGCTATATTAAGTATTAATGGGCTTTGCAATACGAACTTTTATTCGTGAAATAACTTGCAATTAACCAATTATTATTAAACGCATAAAAATAAATAACTAAATTGATGATTTGCGAAGTAAAATTAGTTCCGTCTCAGGAATGTGTATCAGTTCTCTTAAATTTGTTGGTTTTAATTTATGAATAAAAAATATTATTGGTGTTGCTTGAGTATTTGTTTTGTCAAATAATGTATTACAATTTTCAATCAAACGGTTGCTTTTTTCCCAGCAAATGAATTCAAACTCAATTTCCTTCATTCAAGTTATACTTAGTCAGTTCAACGGTTTGACTTAGTATTTTTTACCAAATCTTCAACGTTGTTGGTTTTTACGATTCCCTTATTTTCTCTTCCTGAAAACAAATGAACTTAACAGCTTGTGTAATCGTGTTAACGGTGTATTTAAATCAGCTTTTACGCATTTAAAAACTTACGCTAAACGGTGTTTACAACAGTCAGCTGTTTCTCTCTTACGTTCCCGAACATAAAAAGACGCCCTCCTTTCGATAAGAAAAAGGAGCGCCCGACATTCCGTTTTTCGGCCTCCCTATCAGCTCAAAACAGTGCACCCTATTCTTTTCACGGCAATGAATAAACCAAAATTTGATATCGTCTTGAAAGAGCTTGGCTACCACCATTTGCTTCAATTGAAATGCTATGTTTTGTCACAAAACAGCATTTATGGGAAATATTTTTAAAAATACTTTACACGGTTTTGAACTAAATCTACAAAAAACCAGAGACTCCACCATCGCTCTTAGTACTCATTCAATGTATATCATATTTGCACCACTTTTCGTTCTAGTGTAAATTACATTACATTACAAATCAAACTGTACCGACTTGAATTGAATCCATGTTACATTTTGGAAAATATAAGTTTTACATTTCTTCGACGATGCTTTTATTGAACTTAGTGGAACAACGGGGCAAAGAGGGATTTGAATTAGGAGTCACCTTTATTCAAGATTCACAGCTTTGCTGTACAATCCCATTTACGTGTCTGTATTGCGGTCCAGATCATAATAACTACTTTGGAGCTAAGTCCTGGAAATTTAGTAGGATTCAAAGTCATTTGTACCTTGAGCTTAGGAAATAAAGTTTACGAAAGTCAAAGATAACTTCTTACACAAGAGGCCATTATGACTCATTAAAAGTTCAGTTACATATTTATTTTCTGGTGTCTATAAGAATATCGATTAAAGTGTCACAACATTTTCTCAAATAAGCATATAAGTGATGATGCCGAATATCGTTGATTAATTAACAAAAAAAACAGCTCTCGGACATCCAAAAGACCAAAAAATTACTTAATATGTAAATAAACCCGACAATGCGAAAATAAGCTTTGTAACCACTTCATACTTAATTAACTACTGATTGATACCTGAATGATACTAATTCTAATATAATCTACTGCTATGCAAGTTGACATTAAAATATCCCACAGCTGCTTACAATAATAGTTGAAATTTGTGAAATCGTATCCTTTTTCTTAGCTCCACAAAGGGTATCCCTGCTTGACGCTCTCTTCATATTTGCACACTTTTGGGTATAGACCAGTCCCTATGAGGTAAACTACGACAGTCCTTATTTAAGTAGAATCCAAGATTATACTCGCTTCATAAACTCTGGTTATAAGTAAAGATATTCCTTTTTAATTAAATGTCCATTTTTGAATATATATGTACAAAATTAAAAATAATTTTTAGTGCTCATTATTAGATAGTGAAAAGCACACATACTTTCAATGTTAATCATTAAGCTTAAAATTCCATCTATTTATACAAGTTTATTAGAGGTCAATTATTTCGTTGATGTTAAAAAATTGCATGGTTTGAGCTGAGTATGAGAACGTCGTCAGGGAATTAGGAAAGACTTGTCAATAATAGCCATGTGTAATAGCCGCGCTGCCTGTGCTTTAAAAATCATTCTTACTTTGAGCGATTCTTGAGGACCTCCCCATAGGGAAAGTAAACAAACGTCTTGCCCTAGCTTGCGGTTTGAGGCCATGATTGAACCCATGAGCCGTTTTTTGAGTAAAACTCGTTGACTATAATGCTGGGCTCTTTTTGAAAATCAGTGCAATTTTAAATAACAATTACATGTTTTAACTTGAATCTCAATTCCCATATTGACCACCTGTTATCTAAATTAAGTGCTATTATTTCAAGCCACTAACGCACGCACAAAAAGGTTATCCATTTAACCGTTTTTGTTAGGATAACAGAAGGAAATTTTCAGGGTTGAACAAACCAACGTATGAATAAATTGAGTCGAAAGTGCCATATTTCATGGAAATCCCTAAATTAAATAAAATAATTGATTTTGACTGAGATCGGTTAAAGTATTTAGACGAATTCTTACTTTCCTGTGATTTTGACATTTTCATTGAAATAAGGTAAAATCACAATGCAGTCATAATATGATCTTTCATTTTTCGGATTTTGCTTCTAGAAGCCCAGAATTAGTAAAAAAATGGTATGATCGCCCAAGTTACTCGGGCATAATTTTTATTCATAAATGCTAAATAAATCTACTACAGAGTATTGTGATTTCCATGAAGCCTTTTTACTTAAATCATAAATAGATAAGGAAGGTTAGATTGATAGATCATAACAAATCCATCAGTTTTTCATGTATTGGTAGATGGAATATATCTCATAAAGGCACTAAAAATCATTGCACAACAATATTTAGAGTTACCGTTTCAAAAATCAACTAACAAGCCATTTATTTTAATTGTTAACTTAGTTTTTAGATGTAAGAAATAGTTTTTGTAATATATCGCGGAAATTCCGACTGACTGGTTGCTACAATAACATAAATATTTCAGTGACTAAAAATCGGAAATGCGTTATTATTAACTTAAAGTACGCTTATAGAAAAGTTACAATTTTTATTTTATCTTTTTGAACCCGGGTCATAATGCACCAATCGCACTGTACGTCTCATAAAGTATATTAGAACCATATTCGGAAATTTACAAAGTCAAATTATTCAGCACACCGTTTACGGAAATGCAAGCTACTCCTTAGGTCGAACTGAAAAAAAATATATTGCTGGATATATTTATTTTATGCAAATAAGCATTTAATGAGAAGCATAACATGATGAAAATGAAGACCAAAACTACCATTTGAATATTGATTAAATAAGTGCATAATATTACATAATTTAGAGACAATGATTCAGTTGACGTTATCATTTATTTCATTGTTTTGCACGTTGCGATAGTTTTAGTGAGAAGTTAAAATAAATCACAGAGTATAAAGTTAATTGACATTTAGAAATGACAAAAATATGAATTTGTATTTAATTTGAGTTGGCATACATTTTATCAAATAAAAGCCCCATTTAAATCTCGGTTAGTACGACATCGAAATGAAAAATAGCTTTCTAAAAGACAGAGAGCGCTTTTGCTCCTTTTTAAAGATAAAAAAGGCTATTTAATCATTTAGTTTAAAAATTTTAAAATGTTAAACCTTTTTACAGGAAAACCACACGCAATCACACTACAAACATGAAAATACTGTTTACACCGCCTTCTGCCGGTTGCACCTAGTAGGTAGCTAGTTGCTTGGTGCAAAAAACAGTCATCATTTGATGAGGCGCTTCTCTCATATAATTGCAGATCAAGCTAATTTTAACCCAGGACTTCGATACCAAGTTTATTCAAATAAACTTTATTTAAAACAACGGGTCATCCTTTATCCATAAGTAATATGAACATGTGTTACTGTCTTCATGTATGTCTACTTTAAAAATATTAATATTATTATGTTTCAAAAGCTTTATAAATTTTTGCCTTCTGAACATGTTATTTTTGGGTTTTAATTTAACGTCTCACTCTATTAGCAAACTATAGAATAAATAATCCAAAACAGAAACCTTCTATCTTTTCAGCTGTTCAGTAAAATACATTTTCTCTTTTTAAAGATATATAAATCTAGTTACAACGGAGTTTAATGCTGGATATAATAAGAAGGAATTCTTACGGAAAAACGAATTAAACATATTCAAGGTTCTCTGATGCATGAGAGAAATGAATAAAATTATTTCTGAATTTCATGTATTTTCACGAGGCAACGTTCAACACTTGCTCGGAAGTAAGTGATTTGAAATAATGTCCTAATATTTTCAGCATTTTATTTTCAGAACATATTTATTGGCTTGGACCAAGGTTGATTAACTGGATTTACTGCTAAATAAGACACTTCGAAGTAATAGCCATATTTGTTATAAAAACATTATCGTTAAAACAAAGAATTAAATGGAAACATCATACAGGCACCAAGAGATTTACGCATCAACAACGGATAGAGTTTTGAAACTAAAGATTAAAATTAATTCCTAAAGTGATTATTTTATTCATAATTAACCTATAACCGTCTGTGCTAACAAATACCAACAAAACACCTGTATAAAAACAGTTAATTCACTAGAGAACTTCCGTAGCTGCAAATTAATTGATGATTTCCCAAGATTAAAAACACCTAAAAAGATAAATAAAAGGTAGTTTCAATATTTTGAGATTTCACTTCAAAATACAAAGAACGTTAGCTTTCGTGAATAATTTTTTCCTCAAATATCGCATATTTTTGCTATTTTTTGGGGACTACCTTTTTGCAAATTAAATTCCTAACAATTAATATTTCATTTAGGAAAAACACCAAAACGGAAACACTGCATTCATAATCTAAATGAAAAATTACACGTTTGATAAACTACCGATGAGTTATCATGAGTTTTTATTGAATTAAACAGTTGTTTTATTTCCTTAAAGACCGTTGATTAGTTAGACCTGATCCAATGGTGTTTTATCTCGAAATTTCATAGTGCAATGTTTTGCACAGGAAAGAGGAAATTCCATCTTAGAAGACTATCAAACATTCCATTCATTTATAACAATCCGTTCAGCTTTAAATAAATTCAATGAATCAAAGCAGGTGCCATTTTATGTCAAATTAAATGCTAAAGAAAAAGTCGCTTAGAATAATTTCAAGGACAAATATATACTGATTCCGCTGATGAAAATTTATTTTAGCCGGAGAATGGGATATGTCACTTTGACAAGATGAAAAATGAAGTCTACAGTCACAATAATTCATTGGCTGCTATCCCGGAACCATAAATCAGAGTTAAACTAACAAAATTTAATAAACTTAATCAAATCCAAAATCGGATCTCTTCATTGCATTAAATAAGTATTGGCTACACCATTTTGATACACATTTAGGTATTATTTTGCCTTCATCGAGAAATTTAAGGATTTGTAAGTTATTTTAATCCTCGAGTGTAACAAACATTTCTCAGACCCAAAATAGAGTTGCTTCTTCAATCCAACAGACCTAAAAACTTTTCGACAAAATGCATTTTTCTCTTCACATATTCCGTTTTCTCACATACACTTCATGTTTCATTTTAAAGTGCTCCTTTGAGGTAAACACAATTACAAATGAGCCCGCACATTTCTTTACCATAGAACGTAAAGGCATTCGTGGATTACCAAGTTAAGATTTCATTTTTTTTTCAAAGTATCTATTAAAACCAAAAAAAATACAAACGAAGGTTTATAATTATATTAAAAATAGTTCGTACTAACTACAGATCACATATACTTTTATACTATTTTTTAAGAATTTCTTCTTGTTAAATATATATATATATATATATATATATATATATATTATTAAAGAATTTTTCGTAGGTCTGTTAAAACGATTTGAAATCAGTTAGGCAAGTCGCATTAGAATCTAAATGTATGAATAGAATATTTAGGTTAGCTTAAACTTCTGTGCCAAAAAATAAGAATCCAATCAGTGAAGTTAATTACGAATATTTTTGTTTAAGTAAACTTCTTTTTAATTGCTAAAAAAATGAACAAATCAGACCATGGTAAAATCTTAACGCTGCGGTTCTTTTACTGTTAAGAACTAATTTTAAAAAGGAAAGTTAAATTGATAAAAACTGTTCGTTTTTTGGTATTTTTATTGTCAAGATTTAAAATCACTATGTTCGATTTTTTGAAATGCGACAACATTAATCCAAACAACATTTTTACCATCATTCGGAGGCATGAATTTCGCTCATAAATAAAAGTCCGAATCATAAATCATGCCATTTTTATGACCCGAGATTGTCAAGTGCGAATTTCCATTATTTAATTGGACTTAAAATCGTCCCCTTAGAAGACCTTTTAACATCTTTTTTTCGAGTCTTCAATATGAAATATCAATACATTCGTTGACATTTGACAAAGAATGATAATTTTAATAGATTTATCTTAAAGTATTCAAGAGATAATTCATTCAATTTTATGCTAGAATATCCAAAATGGCTGAAACAAATGAAGCCTACTGCCATTGCACTCTATCTTAGTAGCCAATTTCGTCAGGAGGTTTCAATAACCCTGTATATTCGTAAATCGACGGGCATAGTTAATCAGCTGTGCATTTTTCTTAAACCCTTAGGGCAAAAAGTATCCTGAAGTGTTGAGGTAGCTGTAAGTAAAACTGTTAGATAAAACGAATAAATGAAGTGTTTTTATTAAATTCATTCAAATAAATAGAAGTTTTAAGTGACAGTTTTTTTACTAAAGCATGAGGTAACTTTTTTCGATGATCTAGACATTTGATGCTTTTCATTATTTTAAAGGGGTTCGTGTAATTCCACATTGGCATGGCTATTTGAATTCTTTTCGCGATGGGGAGTCGTAAATCATTGTCAGCCAGGATGCCACACTTTTGATAGTATTAGTTCAACTTTTATCTTCTTAGCACAATTATACTACTCTCCGACATTTTTTCTAGATACAAGTACTTATTTGACTAAACTTGAAGTTTTGAGAGGGAGTAAAATTTCTTGAAAATTACGGGATGGTATGGATAAATTT
This sequence comes from Anomotaenia brevis, assembly GCA_030710315.1. Classification (NCBI taxonomy): domain Eukaryota; kingdom Metazoa; phylum Platyhelminthes; class Cestoda; order Cyclophyllidea; family Dilepididae; genus Anomotaenia; species Anomotaenia brevis. The sequence goes on from JAUOZQ010000033.1 coordinate 691,210, forward strand.
GACAGACTAGTCAAAGGAAAAGTGGTTGCTGATTATAAAATAAAATTGCTTTAGAATAATTTCAGTGAAGGCCAAAGGTATGCGATCACCATTTTTTCCTTAGAATATTCCCCGTCATTGGCACCTGATATTGCCTCAGTTCATCCCCTCATCACCTCAAAAGCTACTCCAATTCAGTTGAATACCAACTAGGCTTTATGTATTTCTGGATATCAGCACATAATCGTAGAGAGTGTTAAATTGCCTAGTTAAAATCTAGGAAATTCGGCGGATTAATGGGGATTGAGGTTGCCGTAAAAACAGGATGAAAACTATATTTTAAATTTTCTGAGGAGTGGCAGTAACGCTGACACGTGAAGGTCTTTTTTGAGCCCAAGCATCATTCAATTCATTTGACAGTCCGAATGCTGGTGTAGGTGATGCCAAGATAGAGATCTGTGCGGCTTTCGGAAGTTTGATTTGAATGAAGGACTTGCTGGAAACCGATAGGCTACCTGCTCATCGAGGATCGGTTCATGAATCTGTTAAGGAAGCTAGTGGCCGCTGATTCGGTTGAGATGCTGTTGAGCGTGGACATCGAGGATCTTTGTGTGGGCCAGTTGAAGAGGCTTGTTGCCGTTAAACCGTTTGATATTTGGTTGTTCGGAGACAGTCTAAATGAGATTGTGCCCTTGTCTTAACCTTAAATCGTTGTAGGAGATATTTTGCTTTCTGCTGTGAAAGTTGAGGAAGGAGCAGTGACCAGGGCCACTACTACAAAGCCTGTTTAAAGTGCATGGGGTTGAATATCGATGACGCATGATGAAAAATGCGGTTTGATTGGGACGTTAGCATGTTCAAAGCCTGAAGTATTGCGTCGTACACGTGTTTGACACGAGGAGCACAGAATGCTAAGAGTCATTGATAAGTGATCATATCAGACGTGTTGGGCTGAAGATATAACGGCGGCTAGTGTCGATGTTGTAATTGGGCTGGTGTCTCAATGGTGCAACTCTAAGACCAGATTTGGTCACTACGTGGGTTCATTTGAAGTCTCTGTCAGGTCTCCGAAGTATTGAGGTTGGGTGCTTGATGGCTGTTTGCATATCTAGTGGTATAGGTATGCTAGGTGTGCTCGTTTCAATCCATTAACGAAAGCTTAGTGTTAGTTAACACATAAAAAACATTTTTATAAACTTGCGAATGTTGTTCCGCAAAATTTCTATTTTACTTGAAACCAGCATGGAGATACCAAATATTCTTAAAAAGTTGCTGATTTTCTGAGTCTTTACTTTGATGGGCCTCTTCATATGTACTCAGCTCTTTCATTCCTGTAGTTGTCGTACATAATTCTCTATACACTGCTTTACCAACCAAATTATCTTATTAACGGAGCAGCGTCAAGTTTTTTTCTAAAAAAATGTGCTGCTGACTGCAGGTATTTCTTCATTCAGAGGATCGTCATATTCACCTGTATTTAGAATATCTTGAATATCGAATTTCAGTTAAAGTATGCCCAATCCATTTACAACTGCGATTATTTAAACAATTTAATGTGCCTTATTCCTTCCTTTTCAGTAAGTTGCGCTTGCTATGTGTGATTTCCTTACAGATTTGCATTTCTCTTGAGCAGCTATTTTATGGTATTTCCGCGAGATAACATCGTGCAATCGCCTTTTCCAGTATTGTTGCATTCAAAATATACACCAGGAAACAGATTTGGTTAAGCATTCTTTTACAAAACTTTCTAAAATCTGTTGATCAAGAGTCCAGAACATCTCAATTTGGATTGCAGGTTTCGTTAATAATTTGTTGCACTGCCTAGGCTAGTATTTGACATTTATGTACGGTAAATTAATTTTCTAAAGCAGATTTAATCGATTGCCTGTTTGTCTTGACATATTAACTTAAATAGACGCCTCGAATTATTTTATTTGAATGCTTCGACTTTGTATTTACCGAAATTTTAAGTGTTACCAGATGATTTCTTGGTTCATCCTATTGACAAAATTATTCAGTAAGATTTCCAATTTTTAATATCCAAAGTATTCCGATGTGAGTTATTTACCTATCCATTTCTTATCCTCTAAAACACTTCTTGCAAACATTGCAATAATTAGGCACAAACATTTAATTAAGATTGAATTAAAAAGTAAGGTAGTCTTGTGTTCGATCCACTTGCTAATATTTAGATATTCTAGTCCAAAATGTCGTTGATATATTTTCAATAAACTCCAAAAAGTCTTGGAGCCAAACTTAGGAGCTTATTTATTAAATAAAGGCATTAAATATCATCTCGATGAAATAGTGGGTTATGATAGCATTTACATGTTTAAATCTATTCATACACTAGCTTTTTATGGATGTAGAACAATTTGTCGGAATTTAATAAGTGATATTAGTAGGTAAATAAGGACTATATTTAAAGCCTTTAAACGTCTAGATCTAACTTTTTCTGTCACTATTTTACTGTGCATGTAGGAAAACAGAAACACTTTATTTTATTTGAGTTACATAATAGACTTCAGGGAAAAGTTTTGATTTATGTTAATTATCGTAGAGGTTTTCAAAGAAGTTCTTCCGTGCACTATGCTACCCTTAAGAGCTTAAACTATTCTTCATTGCTATATTTAATGACAACGAGAAGCCAACTGAATAGTGTAAGTAAAAAACATCTTGTAACTTAGTGACATTTCGTTTAGACCACCAAGAAGGGAGATAATTGAGGTTGCCGCTTATGTTCCACTTGAACACTGCTAAAAAGCGGTTTGCACGCACTAAAGCGTTTTGAATGAGACGACGAGACTGTGCCTAAATTGAGGTAACATAACAGGCGATCTGATTGCATAACTGCATAACAAGCCTACAATAATGACTGCCTTGAACTCCGTTGCCAGACACTGTAGGTGAGTCCTGCATAACGCGGGTAGGAGATGACAGGCCAGATGCCATGCAGTAGTAGGATCCCCTGAGGCCACACCTAAGACATTGAAAACAGTTTTCAGCCAGTTTTTGGGACGACTTCACTTGTTCTTCCCTTTACTTTTTGGCATCCGCAGAACTCCCTCAAATCTTAGCCCAATTCTAGATGTCCGAGTTCTAACGTGTGGTACTAACAAAGCTCAGCTAATCAGAGGCAGAATTCGGAAGACCCTTCCAAGGAAACCGGTAATTCTGCTTGCTCCATGACCCTGGATCGAGGCTGTTTTATAAATACTAATGGCATTTAGTTTGAGTATACTCTGAGACAATAATTCAACTTCCTTTGCTAATTATCGAATTACCAAACACTCGTTTTTTCCTGATGAGACTGTTAAATTAATCTCAAAAATCCTGCATTTATTATTTTCGAATTGATGTAATGAAATATTTTTCCTTAAAATACATTTTTTTATTCCTCTGTTTCTCAAGTGGGAATAAACGCTTTTTAATAAGATGAAAACGATTTTACTAAGCAGATATTTGGTATATATTTGTTAGAGTGAAATTATGAGGCCTAGGAAAAACGCGCCACAATGTAATATGTGCTTTAGTATTACTTGATATTTTTCATGATAGGTAATAATGAGGGTTTTGTGTTAAAAGTACATCCAAGAACAGACTACCATGTCAGACAAGACATTAATTTACTCATGTGGCCTTTACGTTTCAACTACATCAAACGTGATAATTCCGACACCTTCACATTCATTCTACCCGGCAAGGAGCAAAATAGAAATTTACCTGAATTCCATCCGACTCGGAAATCCATTTGCAGAATACCTAATGGCATTTGAAGTGCCTGCATCACACGCCGTTTTAAATTTGGAGACGGCTACCGCCTTAAAAAGCCTTTATTTCCTAAGAAATCCATTTACTGTATCCTTTCGAGAGACGATTTAGTGGTTCAGCCACTTAAACAGAGAATTTGCCGTTGCAGTAAGTCGCAAATTTGATATTTATCTACAGGGTTACCATAATAAGCGAAATGTGAAATAACTAATGATAAGCGACCTTTTAGGTTTCTTGTAACCAAATCACCTGATCGAATATCGAGATCAGGGTTTAGAGTTTGAGATGGGTTTTAAAATAACCCCGAATTTAACACAAGATAAAATAAACCCTGGTGAATACTTTCCATCTCAAGCTGAACAGTTATCCTGGTTTCACCTCACAAACGTAATGCCATTTTTGCTATTGAAAAGTAATGACTTAAGTAGAATGTATAACTATTCGAAACGGTATTTTCTTAGAAAAATTTTAGAGTTATAACTAGTTCTCTCTTCAGAAGGGCTGGTACTATAATGCATTTAAAAAACTCCGCCCTTTTTTGTCAAAACTATATTTGATGATAGCTAGAATGGATGACGGTACCTCCACCTGATTCATCATAGAATGGAAAAAATATCATATGATTAGTGTAAGTGTTCAAAAGAAGCGGCCGCATTAATTCGAAAATTACACTGAAAACAACTCAGTAGTTTTGGATAAAAATGGGCGTAACGGAAACTGATTGTACTCTACGAGAAGATTTCATCCTCGAAAATCTTCAGGGGACTTAGTTCAAATTCTAATGTTCAGGGGAAAAGAAGATCATTCTCCTTTACCATGAGATGACAAGGGCAGCCATCAATAGACATTTTCTTGGCCACACCCTTGAGAAAGCTATTTTTTCTATAAAACCAGTCTAACTGCTTGGTCTACAAAGTCTCCAGAACTTAACATTATTATGTGTGGTTGGAGCTATTTTAAAGCAATTATAAACGTGCTACCAGCACTAAAACTCGGGTAATCTGCCACAGATTTAAAGGGATTTTCGAAGAGACCCTTGGCTCTAGGGAGGTGGAGGACCAGTTTGCCTTCGCTTCCTGGTCCGATGGAGGCGGTGAAATACGATGGTGATGACAGACATTTTGGTCAAAACTCATAAGCGATATTGCAATAGTACATTTTGTTTTAAAATCTTTCACGGCCTCATATTTTGTAAAAAGTTTTCATTTTTTTCTTATGTCATTGTCAGATCCGTGGCGAACACCAAGTGTAAGTTTGTTTTGACCAATGCCACCAACCAGCTTTCTGAAGTGTTGAGAACACAGCACCGTTTGATGACCAAAATACCGTGTTGTCCTTGCAGACCGGGTAGAAATAACAGCGAACTACTCATTTCTCAAAAAATATCGTTGATTACAGTTTCAGATACAGCACCACGGTTGGATATTAACTATGTTGGGCAGTAACAACTAAGAATCATGCATTAATTAATGCTTTAATGAGTAGATATGGATTGAGAGTGTTTCCGATTTCATTAAAGGCTTAGTTTCTTTACAATTTCGAATAAGATTATTTCGATGTATTAAAATGTTCTTTAGAACAGTAAAAAAATCTATTCACTTTTAACACTGAAGTTTTTTATTTCCTTAGAGGAAAGAAGATAAAACACAAGTACATTTTCATGAAGGGATCGATGTATACCCTAAAAGGTTTTAATCGTTTTCTAAATTTATTTCGTGAGAAAATTAGCCAATGCTGGTCCTTATAAACAAAAACAAAGTTCTCTTCAGTTGTGCATTAATAATAAAGCGAAGTGAGATGGTGCCGTTTGTCTTTATGGCAACTAATGAAAAGCCCAAACCACATTAATGGCTCACAACAAGGATCGCATGCACTATGCCGTAGGACATTCCTCTTCACTCAGTTAGCATGCAGATCGAATGTAAAAGAATTAATTTGCCTTCTGAACGATTAAAGATCGGCAGCACAATTATTCTTAAGCCAAACAGAGTGTGGTAAAATAGATCTACGTTTTCAGCCTTCCCTCGTGGTTTGGTGAGCAACCATCAGATTAGCCAATCTTCCGAAAATGGTAGGACTAACCCTAGCTGCAAAGATGCTGGAAGTCCTTTGAAAAACTTGGTGATGTTGTGTGAGTTCATTCAGTTATTCTCACAGCGTCTTTTCAATTTTCGATGTTGTAAAAATATACAAGTGCAGTTCTAACTTTGAAAATTCAAAATCCAAAAACTTGGTATTAAGTTCCTGACAGTGCAACCTTTTGCAGCTACTTTCTCCCAAATCACTTTTTGGGAGTCTCTTGTGTATTTGCGGTTGCTTTGTATATAACCATAAAAAGAATTGAATCTGCTTATTAACATAACTGAACACATATCATAGGGAAATACACATCAATTTCAAGGTTTTAAGTAAACCTTAATGTTGTTTCCAAAATAAGCTAAATAATGCGTTGTGTCAAACTTAAGCTAATGGTACCTTTCTTTCATATTTATTCGAAATAAATATTCCGCAACACATGGCTGATAAGGCTAATTATTATTGTTTCCATTCTTTTTTCAAGAACATTATGCATAACAAATTGTAACAATTCATGCAGGAAAATGATAATGTTATCTATTGATCTTACCATGAGGAATTATGAGGTCATGCTGGTAAAGTAGCGCGCAGCGGGCAAAAATTTTGTACTTCATCTTTAAGCTATTAATTTTACGGTTATAATAGGATATCCGGCATGCCTGTGACTTCTTGGAATCCTTTAATTCGGTTACCTTAAGATAACAAAGACTGGTTAACGAAATATATTATTTGCGAATAATTTATTTGAATGAATCCATGTAATCTAGCGTAATTTAGGCTAGTGTTAAAATTATGGAAATTTAAAGTAGAAGTTTATTAGAAAATAAGACGGATTCATATATGGCAGTCAAAAATATTTAGTGTAACCGAAGTACTTTTATTACTTATTGGTTAGTAAAGTATCATATAATGACAATACTAAATGGTCAAGATTTGCGAAAACTTGTGTGATTATGCTGAATTCAAACTCTAGTGCCCTCTAATTTTCTTCTGCAGATTTCAGAGGAAGGATACTGTGTGAGCACAATTAGATGGTCTGTTGACTCGCAGTCTACAGTCTATTGATATTTGTAGGGAGCATTAAGCGGTGACCATTATCATTTCCTTGTTTTGATGGCTGTAGTTGATTACAATGATTCACATTATTCCCATTTATGGTGAATCAGATGGGCTCTATTACTTCTCCTACTGGTCGATACCCTTGTGAATATAAAAGAGTCCACACTCTGTAGAAAACAGCCAAATATTAATGGATTTTAATTTTACAATCTGTAGATTGTGGTCATTATTTCTTGAACTTTATCTCCTTCTCAAGTGCACTTTGTATCGAAACCAGGTTTTACAAGTGTCGCAGAGCCTATCAGATCACTCTAGTTAGTTTGCTATTAATTTAGGCTATCAGTCACGAAAAAAAACATTGTGTCTGCTTTCTGTATTCACCGTCCGTCCCGACTACCATAGCTTCATTTAAAGGCTTTGTTTTGGTAACCTGACACCAAAGCACTCGATGGAATTCAAAGCCCAGAAACCTCAAAAATTACCTATTAGCACCTATTAAACTTAAGATGAACATTTAAGTTTGGGAAATTCAGAAGAAAATCAACTGCGTATACACTGCCCCTTCAAAAACACCATAAAACCTGCTTAGAATGCAAAAACAGCATTTTTCAAGCCTATGGGTTCGAATGGGGAAGTGAATTTCTGTAGACCGGATTATTGCCTAATTTTTAATATTAAGATATATGAATGAATATATCTAAGGCTAGATTTGACTTTAGTAGTTATTCTATTCAAATCCTGATGATATATTTGAGTCTTTTAATACATTTGTACTTTAAACTACCTTCGAAGCACTAGTTTTCCTGCAGTTGCTATAAAATCTCTTTTAATTAGGGGGTAAATCTAATAAATTGGCCTCGTTTTAATCACAAAGGCCCAACTAGCGGCCTCATTTGGGGCGCTAATCCATTTAAACCATGGAAAATTCTCTCCTCTCATTTTAAAGGGGAAAATAACTTCGAATTTATTGATGCTAATCTTTAACGAGATACAAAATCCACTGAACTTCAGTATTTTGTTGCAAGATTTCACCGAAATGTTTTTCGCTCCCTAAATTGAAATTATGCTTTTTGCTTATTTTATTCGTTCATAAAGATAGTTCTTTGGATTATTTGTTAATATATTATGTGTTTTCGTTTTAAACATTTTGAAGCTTTAAAGTCTCATTAAATATTGAAAACCAACGAATGCCAGTTGCATACCATTTACGATATTTATCGACAGTACTGGTAATGCACTTATAAACATCTTCCTCAAATTCAGATATTTAATGTTAATTTCGGTACGAGAAATAATGCTTTTATTGTAAGTAAACGGTAGTGTTATGTGGAGTCATTATAAAGGAAGCGAAGATGACATCGAAATAAAGTGGCACTTAAATAATAATGACATCTAAATTAGAGCTTAATCTGCTTGCTAGAACTGCATGGAGTTGGAATTAGGCTTTTATAAATGGCTGAAGAACATTTCGGCATCTTTAATTATAAACATCTATTTTCCCATATCTACCACTTCCAACAAGTGCACGGTGAAAATTATCTGACATCCGCATTTCCTTGTTAGGGCTTATCGTGGTCATGTTAACGAAATAAAATGTTATAGTACTATTATTGCATTGTTCAAGTAGTTATATTACTTATATTATTAAAGGATTCATAATAACAAGAATACTCAATATGTTTTTACGAAATTATTGTAGATTTCTATATATGGATTTTATACTGGGGTTTTGAATTGTATTTCATGTAGCCGATTTATTTTTTTTATATTTCCAACAAATCATATCAATATTTTGCTTCTGCAAACTCTATTAGAATTTGATGAATTTATAAATATTGCGGAGTAATATAATCTTCCAAGAGAACTTCACCAATTCCTCAAAGGAAATAAAAGGTAAATAAGTAAAGAATTTTATATCCGTTCCTTTTAGCTTCATCAAAGAAAGGGTTAATTTTAGCTCAAAGTGAACGATTGGATTTAAATCACACCTGTTGTGTACGTACGATTTTGACAATCACGATAATGCAAAAATGTAATGCTATAACTTTTGCTTTTTAACAAAGCATATCTCGTTAATTATATTGATAATAATGTTGCTATTTTGGAAAATTTCAAGATTACACCATCATTCTTATTGATGCAGTAATATTTTAATGCATGGCACAAAGTAATTTTTTTCCTTAGCCGCAGTTCGAAATCATTCCGAGGAAAATTAAATGCCTCTTTGGTTTTCAACTAATTTGGTTCAGAAAGGGAAATAATTAAAGCTAATTAAATTAAATTGATTCATTAAGTTCCAGGTGACACCCAAGCCTAGCGCCTCTAGATTGTGATAGATTGTGTTACATGAATTTATTTATTAGACCTCAAAGCTGTTCCTCCTTGATATTTTCACTTTCGAATCACTAGATTAACTTGAATACGCTAAAAATACTTAAGGCACGTTCGTGTCAAGGAATCACGGAAAAATATTGTTTTACCTTTTAAAACTGCAATGTTGAAAAACCGATAAACTCCAGCAGTCTAAGAATTTCAAACACCTATGAAATTTTAATTTTAGAAAGGCTTCTGAGGCTCGGAAGTTAGCTGCACTATGGTTCACAGTCGTACTCAAGTGCAAACAAAACTCTTGCCAAATTTAAAAGTCCAGGCACTGAAAACTAGTGATTTCGAAGTTAGATGATATCATACAGGGTAACAAACTTGGCTGGGTAATTTACCGCGGTGTCTCAATCCCGGGAAACTTCACCTTTAATTAATAGCTATCCTTCGAGCATTCACTTGATTGCAAGAGTTCAGTATTTAAGATGAATCAATTATGTGCTACCCCTAGATGTCGTCAAATGCCCTAGGCAACTGAAAGGAAGAGTAGCTTGAAGCCATTTATACATGCCTTAAATAAGGAATTCCTATTGCGGTTAAGAAAATAGAGTGGACTGAGATTCTAAATTGGGTCGTTGTATATAAAATACTTTGAAATTATATGATATTAGTTAGCACTTGTCGATTAATAAATAGTGGCTGAATCACCTGGCTAATATTTGTGCTACGAGTCTGTGTCAATTATAATAGTACCAGAGCAGTTGTAGGAGTGTTAGCTACATGTCGGAACTTCCTGACTGGCCGAAATCACATCATAAGCGAGATCTCATACGCAAAACAGCATGAATTATTAGCAGGCTGATGGAATATAGCAGATATATGGCGTCTTTACAAGTGTTATACAAATGGTGCAACCACGTCATGCCAGACCAAGTAACTCGTCAACTCTATCACCCGATTAGCAGGCCAATCGAATTGCCTATAAAAAGTGCTTTCAAATTAGAATTGTTTGATGAGTACTCGGCGGAACAGAGACACGAGAGAAATTCGTCAACATGTACTGAAAACATTTCACCGAATCCCGGCCAACCCATGAGTGCTGTCCAAATTCAACCTTTTTTGAATTTAACGTAATTTAAAGGGTACTTTACGTATTCCAAAAGAGCTTAAATTATTATTGTTGCTTTCAGGTGCATTTGGACTGTTCGAATATTGTTTTAGGTTAAAATAAATTAGAATTTGCTCGATTAGAACTCTGCTAACACTGAAGTGCCAAAATCCTTTAAGACGCATAATACTTTGTGAGTTCAAGAAATGAACAAAACTCAGCAGTTGCCGAAGTTGCCAGCAACATGCGTTCATTTTATTGGAGGAGGAATTTGTGAATGAAAGAAGGTGGTTATTTCAAGTTCCTTGGAGATGAGGATCCACCCGATAGGCTTCTTGAAGGACAATCCCTTGAAGAAACTTGTCCTACTTTATCAGCTTAGCTGGGATTGTTAATGAAGCCAACAACTGTTCAAAATCATTATCTTAAAAAGGGGAAAATGGGTATTTCTCAATGAATTCTCTGGAAATAATCAACTCAAATCAGGGGGTGACAACTGCTCTCCCCTAATCCATTTGTTTCAATTTTTGGTGGCGAAGAATGGATCTGTTATAGGAATCTTAGATAGTGGCATAGTCGTAAAGGGGAAAGAACCCAGTCACAGCCGAGAAGGGAACCCTATGGGAAAAAGGTCGTTCTGACAATCTGGTGGCATCACCAAGGAATAATACACTTTGAATTACTGTCAAATGCAGCAAAAATTAATGCTTAAGTCTGCCGTCAGCAGCTTTGAAGAAAAAAGACCTGCTCTAGGGCAGTGCACGACCCTAAGCAGCAAGAACCACTTCGAAAAAATCCAAGAACTTGATTAGGGAATAATTTATCATCCACCACCATATTCTCCATTTGTTTAGAAGCTAACAAAAACATTTGAGGGGAGAAATAGCTTTTTAGCGCAGCTGGAGGAGGTTGAAACCACCATTTGCGGGTTTTTCGAATAAAAAACAAAAGCATTTTAAATCAATGAACTCATCAACGCTTTATAAATACGTGGAAGAAAGTCGATGATAATCACTGAAAGTAAGTTGGTGGCTGAATCTGTAATTTAATGTAGCATTAGGTCACTTGTTTTACCATTCAAAACTCGGTGAGAGCCTACTGGATGACCTAGTGAATGGGTATAGTCAAGCCACCTGAGGAGAAAACCGTTATAAAAGGAGAAGATTAAACAATCCTTTCAAAGGTGCTCCTCCTAATCCCGTACTCACACATCATTTGGGTGTAGTCGGTCCATCGCTACAAACCACATTGGTATTTTTTTGTTGTGCTTTCAGGGTGGTGAATTATCCCAGACAAACAATTAAACACAGGATTTGCATATCGTCACATCCACAGATCACACGCAGCACATCCCCGTGTCGCTTATTTGCATAAAATGACTTTCTGCGTTCTGAGTCCATTGTAGACTCGTCAAGTAATTTTTAATCTTTAAAATTATTCAGTTCTGGGGCATTTTTCATTGAAGTATAGTTCCTCAGATTGGGTGCAAAAATTGCTTTAAATTAGCATCGTAAACTGGTATTGTAAATCTAATATATTTAGTTTTACCTTTTCTATTTATTTCTGTACAATCCATTGGGATAAAAAATATGCAATCTTTTATGTATAATAGGAAAATCATTTGCAGCAATTTCGGAAAAGTGCACTATTTGTGTATGTTTTATCAAAGGAAGCTACTGGACCATATCAAAGAAACTGTTTGTTAGGTATCGCATAATAATCTGCAGTCCGTGGGATTTTTTGTCCATGACGTGCAAAACCATTTTCGCGCCTGTTATATTAATATTTTTATCATTTACCTACAAGTGTCAGATTAGGAACTTATTGAGATTAATTTACTCAGATTTTTTGCCTTTGACAATAAAATCTACTTAGTGGGTATCTCTATATTTATATGAAATGGAACCATATTCGGGAAAATTAGAGTGGTCACTGGTTTCAAAACTACAAAGATGTGTATTTATGGAATAGAGAATCGTTTTGGATTCCCTGGAGGACCGTAAATCTCAGTTTTCATGCATCAGCTACTTCGTTATCTGAGAGGAATCGTTAATATCCTTTCCTGGCCAATGCGAATTTCAAACAAAACTCTGTAGCATCAAAATAAGCCCCGCATTAGGGTAAAAGCATCGAAGGAGTCGGCAGAACCCCGCCGGCTCGTTTTATGAGCCTAAAGCCATGCTTTTGGTATTTTTGGGAATAAAAAGAGCTTTAAAAAGGAGAGGGTGGTAAAATTTCTAGTCAATGGCTGAATGGAAAGGGAGCATAGCCTTTTTTTAATCGAGAATGACTTTTAGCCACAGACTGCACAGACTGCGCATCGAGCTGTTTCCAGCTAGTTAGTAAATAAAAACGCGGTCCTGTGTCCTGTGTCATTCATTTAAGTTAATACTTGCACTCGAAAATGTGTGGCACAGAAAACATTTTATAAAAACATAGAGGGTTATGCATGCTGAAAACAGTGATGGGCGTTAGACAAATGTATCAAAACAACTCACCAGTGGCTTTCTTTCAATCATACAGGAACACTGGATTTTTCGGGTGATTGACTAAGATTTAATTGTTAGCGAATGAGGTGTATGTAACATTAATATGCATCCATTCACCCATATAGTCTCGCTTTTGATTGCTAGGTGCAAAAACAAAGCTGGATAGACACCCTGCTCCCAAGCTGCGACCGTCAATCGATAGCAGGCTCTTTTCTCCCTCCCCTTTCCATCCCCCTATTGCTATTTTGGCTGCCTTCCCGTAGAATATGCCACCCAAGGCGCAGCTGCGCACTTTTCTAGCCACGCCCGGGCTCCTTTTTCAGTTTTCTAGGTACTCTCAATGTGATTGGACAAATGATGGAAACACCTTGAACAATCAACAAAATGTACTTTAAAATATCGTAGGTGTAGTTGAAATACTCTAACCAAGTTCTTCCAAGAGACGATGGCGGCGGCGGTAGCGACGACCATAAATGCTATTTAATAATTTTGGGGTCTGAGAATTGTGGTTGGTGGGTAGATGAGATGCTCAACTTCATTAGAATGTTCCTCGTACAGCCATTCTCATCAACAGTGCTATATGTATGGATTGGTCCATTGAAGGAAACAGTTCTCGCACCATAGGATGAACTTGGTAGCCCAAAATTCTTGCATGTTAAATCTTCCATTAAAGAAGGGCAGTCATTATCTCGGAGGCGGATTTCCAGGAAATACCACCCCAGATCATCAGCACAGATTCTTCGCCATGTTTTACGGTTGGGCGAAGGCAGCAGTCTGTCTACAAAAACACACTCGTCTGCCGGAGGTCGGAAAGAAGATGGTAAACGATGATTCGACAGAGAAAATCCCATTTATTCACTTCTCGAGGGACCAGTTCTGGAGGTTGTCAGGTTTGTGCAGCTTCCGATTTGGAAGCTGGGGAGCTCTGTGGTGATTTTAGGAGCCGTAGTCTTGCGATCCTCTCTAACGATTCCATTTAGAGCCCGACGATCTAACTATGCCAGCAACTTCGACTTTCGGCACGACGTTTTTCCTTCTCTTTCAAAGACGCAGTCATTACTTTTGAGACAATACCTCTTGAAACATTTTGGCGGTTTCTGTTACACTAGCGCCTGCCAAACGGGCACCAACAATTTGGCCCCTGAAAGTCCGAGGGGTCAGCCATTAATATGAGGTTATAACCTATTTTAAGTATCTGTATAAGGCATTTACTTAAACAAACACAATAAATAGCAAAAATAATAAACATGAAATCCTACAATATATCAAGTTTTGCTTGTTTGTAACACGGTCAACAATTGTGATGCCAAAATGTTGTGTGGTTCCAATATTTTGTTCATACCCTGAACTAGTCTAGTCTAGTCTAGCCTAGCCTAGCCCAGCCCCATTTAAGGTAAAAGTCATTTTGTCTCAAAATAGCAGTTGTGTACGCTTGCTCGTCTGATAAAAGAATTTTATTTTCACATTCAGGCATGCTGTTCAAGCGCAAAGAGGAATTATTCATTGCGAGTAAATGAACTGTTTACTATGGTCGCTTTTTTGATAACTATGTTCTCCGTGATTTGACACTTGAGACTGTGTCAAACGTGAGTTAAAACACTCTCATGGACGTACATACATACTTACGTACTTACATACCTAGAAGAGTAAAAGTGATCATGCCCAAAAGGAATAAGTGACATCTCAGGGATGAAAACACCCAGGAAATCTAAATGAAATATTCTTATTACAATCTAAGTGGAAGGAAATGTATCTTTAAATTGTAATGAAATAGGTTTCGAGGTATGTTTTGGAAATGACAACTATTGTGCACTAAAGTTCTTTGTAACGGTAATACCTGGTAAAAGAATAAGCCATATATACAAGGTTTTTTATATGTTATTTAACCTTTTTAATTTCAGGAACGATTTTCACCCAAAAGAGATTTATGGCAAAATATTGATTGTGTTGAATCTAGCGCATCTGAATCCGTCGAATGTATTGTCGGAAGTTCTTGCAGCTTCATTTAAAGTCATAGTTTGATTAAAAGCCCTTTTAGGCCAACTTTTGGTCTCCCCATCATTACTTAAGCAATGCTCAGGATCACCCATTCTGCTTTCAGTTTGTTGTAGAAGCCTGCAATTAAAAGAACTTTTGCCCACCACGTTGCTTAACAGGGTGACAGTAAAATCTATCATGTGCCTTAGGGACTTTTGCTGCTTCGACTGCTATACATACTGAAAACACCGTCAGCTTTACCTACAAAGCAATGAGCAAAGTTGCTTCACAAGTGCAACAAGTTATTTACAAAGACATTTGAAAATAGATTTATGCTCGCCAGCACGTGTTAAATTTTTAATGATTTCAAATCATGACCAAATTGATTATATAACGTGGAACTGGAATAAAAGTACTCGGAGAATAAAACGAATAAATCTTTCTCAGGCGTAAAAAATGTTGTCAATGCGGAGTAATATGTTCTTAAATGTATCACTACCCTGGCGAGTACAACAATTAATGAGGTAAACGGACATGAGTTGCTATGACCTGCTCACCAGTGTTTGCAGCGCTAGATAACTCCATTTGTTTGGATGTAATGCTAAGATGCTAAATTATCCTAGCTTTCATACCAGCAGGATGTTGCGGTTTTACCCAATCATCATTCAAAATAAATGTTTACAATAAATAAAAGAGTTGGCGATAATCACATAAAAAATTCATTGGGTGGATTTCAGAGTGCGCTAGGCATGATAAACTGATATGGATGCCTAGAAGTTAACAGCAAAAATCACGCATCGAAGAATGAATCAGCCAAGCAGTTGTGAAGATGGATTTACTCAAAAAGCCAACGATGCTGATAATTAACTTCCTAGGGTACACATCTTTTTCCCAAATCTAGCTTTGCGATTAAACACCAATTTTAACCTGACGATAATAAAGTAAATTTAACCTTTAACCTTTTATCTTCAATTTCATGGTCAAGATTATTATCCCAGACTATATGCAAATATGATGTCTTCATAAATATCCAAGTATTTCAAGATCCTGAGATGACATAGATATGCAGATTACTTCTTTGATGTGGTACAGGTTCCACCATATTGTTTTGGGGATTTTGCGGTGATAGGTCTCTACTTTATCTCTTTCAGCTATTTCACCTGGGCGCTTGTAGTCAAGAAAAGCTAATGCTGTCTCCCCATTCCTATCTAGTTATCAGAGTTGTTTTGGGCTTTAATAGGGACGTTATGTAGCCATTAAATTGTCATGCACCATAAATTATCCCAAAACCTACGTGTGAGAAAATGCTTAAATGAGTCACTTTAACACCTTATCATATCTTCTGGTGCTTAATTTTTACTCAAGCGCTCAAGAGTTCCTACTAAAGCGGTAGTTCACTGTATGAAACAAGTACCACTTTAATTTCCAAAATAAGCAGTGATAGTTGACAAATTCTGATGAAATCTATAGCAGTCTACTAGATTTTAAAATAAATAAATGCAGCCTGGTGAAGCAGTGGTATCCAGGTATATGTTTAACTTAAAGTTAAAAATCGCGTAAAAATAGTTTTGATTTAGTGAAAAAATAAATTCTAATGCATTTTAAAAGCGTGATCTATCAATCGAAGAAGTTGCAAAAAAATGCAAGGCTCTTTGGTATTATTTTAGAAAAAAATTATTTTAATAAATGAACTCTATCAGAACCTTTTGTACTTGCCCAATTCATAAAACGCAACCCTTTGTTGAAAACAATGGCACTGATGTCTATAAAAGAATCACCCCCAAAGCCTTTATCCACACTTCCTGAGGAAATTCGCAACTTTTTGATTATTTTTATGATAAGAAGCCTTTTTCAATCATTGTCAAGAAGAAAGACTACGTGAGATATCAAAAAAATAGCGATGGCTCATTGGCGCATTCAAATATCTTTAAAAGAGGTTAAAAAGTAATAATAACCATTTAAATTATAAATTGTTTATTTTTGGGTAGCAATTTGGTCATTCCCAATAAAATTGACTTAAAAATTAATTTAACATATCATTTTAACATAAATAGAGAACTTTCAACAGTTATAAAATGGAATGATGAGAAAGTTTTGGTTCTTTATGAAATCTTAATCTTAACTGATCTATTGAAATGCCAAAAAATCACAATTTAACACAGCCTCGAGCTTTTTCTAGAAGAGCCATATATTACTTAAGTTATCCAAAGAATTTGATTAAAAATTTAATATCGGAACAAATTGCAAATGAAAATTTTTGAACCTTGAAACGGCAAACGCGCGGATTGAAAGGATACTTGGAAATTCATCATGGAATTTTGTAAAACGTATTGAAATACATGTTAGGTGCTTCACATTAAGTAAATCTGGCCTTCATTTTTTAAGTCAAAATAGTTGTGTGTTAATATTCAAATTTTAAAGTGCAGATGTAGGAATATTTGCCGTGTAAACATGCAATATGCAACGGATAAATTTGCTGCAAATCTGGTTCGTGATTAATAAACGGTATGTCTAAAATGTATTTCACTAAGATCGGTTTTAATCCACAGTGCAAAGGTTTTAGGAAGAGCTGGACTTGGCAGTTTCGGAGCTGAAGAATCAAATACCAAATCGGCTTTTAAAGCAATTTATTGGTAGATGTTTGGTGACACTAAAAGATAAATGGCGCAGTGGATGTCTGTTTTATAGCTCCTTGCGACAGTTAATTTTAGTTTGTGGTACCTATGGAACCTATATGATTAATAGACATTATCGTTGGCTGACTGCTACGTGCAATTCCGTTGTACTGATCGCGACACCATAACATATTTAGTGGTAAGTATTTTAGTTCTCGGAAATATAGTCATTCTGTCGCTAGCAACATATATATTCTAAAACCGTTTTAGTACTTGAACCACTTATTTTTCATTTTATCGAGTAATTTTGAAAAATTTCTTAACTGAAATCTGCCTATTTTCGAACATTGCAATAATGTAGGTAAACTGGAGATAGCAACACCGCATCTAGTGAAAGGTGTTGAAGTAAATTTTAAAGGTACTCCTAGGATTGTACCCTTAAAGAGCTTCGGTAGGAAAAGTTTTCAAGTGATTGAAACTTCAATTTTACACCATTTAAAGTTTTAAGCCATCTTATTCGCACTCTAAAATGTGTTAATGAAAACTAAATATTGCAACCAATGTGTCTGTAACAAGTTAGAGAAAATAAAACAGTATCGTGGGCAAGGTAAAGGTTTGAATTTGTTTATATAACATTTATATTCTACTTTTATACAATCATGGTTAACCCTCTTATTAAATTTAGTTTTCATATTTTTAAGCATTTGTTATTTGTATTATGTTTGGAGTCATTTAAGCCATTAGCAATTATTGTTAATAAATTTCTGAGTTTACCATTTATAACATATTGCTTATCAGTTCTGAATTGTTTTATGCATATTTCAAATGGACAATAGCTGATACCTTAAAACGCAATCAAACGATGTCTCCTATAATTAGGGTGTTTGTAGAGCTAAGTTTCATTCATACCTAATGTGTTCAATTAAAAAGCATTCGGGACTGTCAGATCAGGCGAATTTTGGACAGCAAATTTTGTTCATTGCCCCATTAAATACAATCAACTGAAGGCTAGACACTGCAGCTCGTCACATGCCGAAAAATTGGCCTCACTGATTCTCCACTTCAAAGCTAGTGACCAGGGGAAAGCATCATGAAAGATTAAGTCTGTAACCTTGTAAAACCTAATTTAAATTCACCTTTCTATTATTTTGCATTTAAACATCCTTTTGGTATTATAAACACACTAAAATACTTTTTCAATCTCTGAGTGACTACTATATTTGAATTATATGAATATGTAAATATACGTCATTGGAAATATGGTTACTCGTGGAAATTATTTATAGTCCATGATAAAGGTAAATTGTTCCTCGAAAATTTCTCCTTATGCATGTATCATGGGTAATTTTCCCTTTGACACAAATGAAATATTCAATTTTACATCTATCTTATGTTTTGCGTTGTATAGGTTCTCCCCAAAATAGAATTCGTTATTCCTATGAATGATACATAAACCTGAAATATTTCAAACGTATACAGTCTACATGTGTTCGTGTTGCTTGAGAAGAGCAAGAGAAAGGTTTAGATTTAGATTGAAATGATTGAATTTCTGGCGATTCTACACCCAGCAGAAGTAATCTTTCGGCGGCTTACTACCGATCTTTTCGAACTGCTATCATGTAAATCAATTATTATATTAGGGCGAATATATAAGAACAAAAAAGATCTTCATTACAGGACTGTCGGGGCTCGAATTAAGACCCAACATTTGCCACCGGTTGATTTACGCTCAGTATCTGGTACAGGGCATCTTTCGTGATCTCATACAAGTTGCATACCTGTCCTACCAGACCACTTGAATCATCGGATCTGTCACCCAATTAGCCCTTTGTCCTTTGTCCTTTGAGCAGATCGGGAGTGGGAGACACTCGCATACTGAGCCACACTTTCATCCAACCCCACTGACGTTGCGCATTCCCCTATCGGCCTTGTGTTTGATCGGTCCTCAGGTGGACCAGAGAATATGGACAAATCATGAGATTTCCCAATCCTGCCAAAGGCCTCATGAAAAGGCCTTTGCTACTGTTTTTGATGATGTTTTACTACTAACTTCAGTGAACCGAGAGTATGAAACAGACCTTTTCCGGTTTGGAAATAGAACAAAGGTAATGCCTTTCTAATCCTGTCTAGAGGAGTTTTTCCTTAGAAGGCAACGTGTGTATCACGTTGTGATGTAAAGTTAAAATAATTTGTTCATGATTTGAAACTTCCATAGTGTCTCAGTCTTTACCTAAACACTTACTTCAAATTTTATTTATGCAAACTTTTATTCTTTGACAAGTTAGTTTAAAACATTAGTGGACATCAAATTTCTATACCCACAGTAGTTTCATGAATACGCACCAAGCAAACCACCTAGAGAGCATTACTACTTGCATAATTGTGATTTCAATTTAATAAGTACAACAAACTATTTCAAGAACAATGAAGCTGCTGACATGTCACTTTGAAACCAAAAAGCTGCCAAAATGCTGGCTTGTCATCAATCCAGCCTTTCGGAGGTCCTCTTTAGTCTCATCTGATTTACTGGAAAGTGAGGGGCATTTTCGATACAAGGAGAAATTGCGCCTCTTAACAGTTACCTACGTCAGTGATTTAGTCTGTAGGCACTAAGGTAGCGCAGTTTCTAATTTACCACAAAAGCAGTTGCTCCTAAAACTCAAATCAGTGGTTTTCAAGGCGCAGATTTAGCATTATTTACCTTGGATCATGGTTGATTGTGTATTCTAACTTAAGGGGATATATATTAATTGAAAAATCATGGAACTCGCATATCAAGCTTCAAATAAAATATCCAGATATGTCGAATTTTCAGTTTGATAAACGGGCCTAATTTAACTATAAATATTATATTCGACAGAGCGGCCAGAAAAAGAAAAAATATACTCCATCTCCATCAGCCAAATGATAGAAGTAAATCTTGAGTTCGGTGATATTTTCCTTTTTGCCCCAAGGCATTTAAAATGGCGAGATTCGTTTGTAAATTATTGTATCTTAAGCGAAAACGTAATTACGTTTTAAAAAGTAACATGGTTGCCACGAGAGTTGATTAAAATTCCGCAGTATATTCTTACAAAATAATTTATTTTGCGAACAGTATGCACTAGCTTATTTGTCAACACAGGTGCTATTCAAATATACGCACTTATATAGTCCGTGTTTCCAGGTTCGAAAAGCGTCTTTGAGGAATCTTGGAGTACGTTTTTGTAACCAGTTAAAGGCAAATAGCTTTGTTTCTTTTTTGTCTTTAAAAAAGGTATCTTTTTGGATTTACTTGAGATTCCTTTGAAAAGTGGCAGGTCTGAAGGAGCTATACCGGGTCTTTACGGTCTGTTAGGAGGCACTTCACACGGAAATTCTCGAAAGGCTTCATGCACAACTCTCGAAGAATGCACTGGTACATCATGAAGTTGTTTCCCTTTTCAAAGTGCCCTTTCACTCCCTTAAAAACTCTGCATAGTAAATTCCTAGTAGCATTCTTGATTGATGTCATTTTTAGAGTTTGAGTACAATTATACTTCTTTAAGCCCCAGAATCTTCACTACGTATACGACACCATCTCAGATACTAAAAGTGCACGAGCTCATAAATTAAAAGAGCAATCACTAGCAGCAATTATAACGTTGATAGAGCTATCTCACGACTCGAATAATTGAGCAATTGCAACGCTCTTCGACGGGAATCACTATAACTGACGGGCAGGCAAAATTGCTCGACGCAAGTTAGTCCAAATGAACCGGAGAAAAACAACAACAGGTTAACCTTAATAACCTAAATCCATTTATGCAAAAACCTGGCTCTTGAAAGTTAACTAGGTTTGTCTGGCAAAACGCATGAAAGAAATGATTCTAAAAAGCGAGACTTCGATGTCACCACCTCTTGGTTAACGATATGGCTGGTAGCCACTCAAAGGTTTGACGAGCGTTTATTTGGTGGCTGCAATGCCTATCGAAATTTTTAACTCTAAAAGCTAATCATCATAAATGAGCAATCACAAAACTAAAAGATGAATTATGGGCTTACCGATAGGTGACTAGGTTATTCAAGCATAACATGATTTGATGAACCTCTGAAAATGTGCTACGAAGCTAGATTTGCACCATGAAAAGTTTATTTTTGTAAAAATCAATACTTTAATAGTTTTAGGCCGTAGATGAGCTGTATAAAGTTTTCATTACCTTTGGGTTAGAGGTAGTTGACATTTCGATTGTCAAAAGAGGCAACCATTCATTTAACACTACTCCATTTTTACACAAACTAGTTTGAAAAAGATGAAAGCGCACTTTTGAAAAAGGAAAAGATTCTTGTCAGATCCTGCTGTTTTAATATATTCCTACTTGGGTATACATTAGGTCATCCAGCAAGTTCTGTTCGATTTGTAAATAAACAGAATAGGTGACCTAGTGCGTATGTAATTGAAGATTCAACCACCAAGATACCTTCACCGATTATCAGTGACTTGCCTGCATCTACTAACAAAGCCCGTCAATGCTTGCAATAAATAGAATCCCTTTGTTTTTGATTCCAACAACCCGCAACTGACATTTTGACCTCTTCCTGCTGCGTTGTAAAGCTTTTTCTTCTTCCAAGTGGTTTTGTGAGCCACGAAACTAGTGGTGGCTTGAAAGAGCAAGGATGGGAGAATAAGGCAGTGGATGAGGGATTTCCTCCCAGATAAGTTCCTCGGTCTACTAACATGGTTCTTGTTAAGTGGGATCGTGCATTGTCCTAGAACAGCTCTATTTCCCTTCTAAAAGCCTGTTTCAAGCGCTCCAATTACTGACAGTCGATTTGAGCATTAATTGTTGCTGCATTTGGTGGCAATTCAAAATGCATTATTCTCTGCTGTAGCTGGGGTCTTTCCCCTTTACGACCATGCCACTGACTACTACGACGCCTACCATTTCCATAACGGATCCATTTTTAGCCAGTTGCCAGTCACAAGTCTAACCGCCAAAAAGATGAAACTAATTGGCGAGAATGGGGGTGGGAACAGCAGATGTCAGTGTGCATTCCTCGAATCACAACAGCTGCATGGGATACCAAATTTTCATAATAGTTCTAGAACATTTGTCTCAAAGAATGCAAAGAAACCGAGAAGTTAAGTGCTTTCACCTTCAACGGAAGACAAATTGAACTTATGTCCTGACCCCAAAGGGGAAATCACCCGACATTTTTACCTTTTATTGAGAGCCAGCAAATTGATTATCTGTCAGAACAAAAGTACTCATTTATTTTTTAATACCTGGACTCACAGTAGCCTAAGTTCCGAAGTATGATTAGTCCATACGAGTTGCCACCGCTACATTCTTGGTGAAACAAGCCCCTACGAATGAACCGTTTGTTTCCAGACTGTATGCCAAGGGCCTCGGTGACAACTGGTTTCATTTATAAGGGAAATTAAAAAAAAAAACTTTCGCATAGAACGAGGACCTATCCCTCAATTGTGAAAAGAAGAAAGGTAAGTGGATACGATATATAATATGCCAAAAGTAAAAAATACACCCATTTATTCCCTTCTCGACACCCTAGATATGCTCCCCATTGGCCTCTTCAACTTCACCACCTTGGTGCTGCTCGAATCCCTGGAAATGCTCCTGACTCATCCCAGAAATAGTCACCACCGCTTCTTGCTCAGCAGCGGACGAGGACTCAACCGCGGTCACAGCAGTGCCTGACGAGGGACAGGAGACCGCCCAAAAGGACGCGAACCTGTCCCCCGACTCCGTCCCGTTCACGATGGGGACTAGGGAGAGGCAATCGGAGGCGGGGAGGGCGTGCAGCTCCCTCTCTCCGCCCTCTCTCGTCAGCACACCACCTCCGCCACCGCCGCCGCCGCCGCCGATCAGGTAGCCGACGGTGAAGTTTGTCCCGCTTCCGGCAACATCGTCCGCCTCTTCTTCCCCTCCTCCTTCTCGGCTGTGTTGAGCCACTACATCCTCCTCGGCACCTACCACCACGTCACAGACAAAGAGATCGGAGATGAGGTCGTCGCTGACTGCCACGCCGGAGGAAGAGGGGTTCTCGACCTCGGAGCGCCAGAGGGTGTGGTGGTGGGGGTGGGAGTGGGGAGTCACACCGCCCTCGGGGGCAGCTGATTGGCTAGAGGGGAGAGTGGTGGCGGTGGGAAGGTAGGAGGAGAAGATGTCGCTGACGCAGGGCAAGACGGTCTCGTTGCGAGGAGGGGGTGCTTGATGCTGGTGAGGGTGGACGAGGAGGCTTTCGTCGGCGGTGGGACCTACGCTGTTGGCTGGAATCCAGCCCGTCTCGGAATCGAAGGCCACGTAGACGGGCTCCATTCCACCGTTGGTGGTCCCTGTGGTTACCACGGAGGTGCACAGCTGATCAACAGAACCCTGAAGCATAAAACAAAGAAAATATGTTTCATTAAATTAAAAAAGCCAGTGAAAGCAGCCATTAACGGTAATATCGTCTTTTTGATCAACGAGATATTTGAGTGTTCGCTTTAGTGGAGGAACAAATCGCTAGCACAGGAATTAGTAAAATGAATCGATAGGGGAGAAATCCTTTAGAGTCATTTTAGAAAATCTAAAGCTAACCATCTACTTGAAGGAACGGTAGTTTTCGATGTTTTCCAAAAAATAGGAAGCGGATGCTAGATGGACTCCAAGACTCACCGAATGCACCCTAGTGTTATCATACTCCCAGATGGGGACGAGAGAGGAAAGCGTTGACTGATGGTCATCCTGTCCCATCGACTGCGGAGCTCTGGGACCGTCCACCTCTTCCACCGCTAAGCGCTGTTTTTGTCGAGCCGTCGCTGTCGTCGTCAACGACTTCTGCGGACGACCACGACCCCGTCGGGTTCCGCTAGGCGCTGCGGAGGAGTGGACTGCGTTCCGATGGCGCTTGAGGTTGCTCATCCGGTTGAATGATGCGTTGCACTCGCTACAGGCGTATGAAATGTTCCGGTGGGTCTTGCGATGCCGACGAAGAGTTCCCGCCGTCTAAAGTTGCAAAATTAATCGCTAACTAATCAACAGGTATACTGGATGATAGGAATTAATTTTTAAGGTTTTCACACGCGTCACAACTTTAAAATTTAAACCCTCTGTCATTCACGGAGATTACCAATGACAACGAGAATAGAAGACTAGGGCCCCCAGCCTAAACAATGGAAGGGGATAACTTTTGTCATGCATCGCTCGGGCCACCAAATAAAAACGAGATTGTCGCAGATCTTAACCCGCCGTTGGACTGTTGTAGTTATGGGCCGCAGTCGAGAAAGACACTGACTGAAACATTTTTCGAAGAGACCCTTCCCCAGGGAAGTTTGAAACCAACTTGCCCAAGCCTCATTCCGGGTAGCGCCGGATTAAGGCCCCAACAGACGCTATTAGAGATGGGTATTTTAAGTAAATTCCAGTCCATTTAACTTCCTTGAAATTTACTAAATTCTGCAGTCAACAGCCACTTCTTTTCTTTCTCTTGATGAGGCTGTCAAAGGAGTGACACGCATCACTGATGGATTAACATAGTACTCTTGGCTAATTTATAATTATTGAAACCCCGCAATTACTAGCGTCCAACTGGGAATCTTGAGTACACCATCGGTAGACACTCGAGTGAAATTTGATCGCAATTTAATGGAAAAGTCTCGATTTATCGTAAAAAGAAGAGCAGAAGGAACAGGATTTAGCCCTTGACGAGGGGAAATTGCGCAAATAGCAGGAAATCAATTGACGGCAGACCGCTGGGTGGTTCCCTAAATAAAAATCAACTGCATCGGAAAAACGCTCCTTTCGACAGATTCGTTTGTTACAGGCCAATGAAAATAAAGCTGATTAGATCTTATTAGGGCATTTAATAAGTCCTATGCGAATTTTGAAGAAAAAAGTGGCCAAATGTTCTTCTTAATTAAAGATTTAGTCATCAAATTGCTTTCCCTGTTCACGCATGACTTCCCTACATCCACGACCAAGCCTATTAACACCTTCATTACTGTAACAATTTCTAATGACATATCTCCCCTCTTTGATTCACTAGAGCAGACATTTTTTCCTCAAAGCTTGCTTCAAATGCATCAAGTGCTGACAGTAGGTTTGAGCACTATTTGCTGCTCAATTAGGTGGTAACTATTCAAAGTGGATTATTCCTTGGCGCCCCCATCAGATTAGTAGAAAGAAAACCCTTCTCAGGGACTGTGGTTGGGGTCTTCGCCCTTCACGACTATGCAACTATCAGTTATTCGTCAGGCTCAAGTTGGCGAAAACGGAGAGAAGAGACGACGTCGACATGAGATTGTTTCCACTTTATTCATGGGTAGGCATCCATTCCCAAGTTTAAGAACATTCCATGTTTTTGAAGATGACAACGATGCAAAGTTGAATGAGTTGGGCTAAACTTAATTGCCGATTCCCAAACTGATAAGACAAGATGAACTTCTTCAACGGCTGCTTCAAGAAGCTTATTATCAAACCCATCTGGACGTCTGATTCCATTTTCATCCCTCCCCCCCGGGGGGGGGGGGTGAAGTCTCCATCTATAAATTTCTTAAACCACCTTCTGCACACATTCCCATCCATAATCTGTGATTGCTCCTAGCCGCTTCGACTGCTGCTGAGTTTCCAATCCTCAGCTAACTAAAAACACCACGTGCTTCAAATGATTCTTCTTGTGTACTTCCATGTTAGCAGAGTTTTAATCAAGAAAATGTTATTCTTCTGCAAAAAAATTGGATCTGTTTAAATGTATTCTTTCAATAAAGTAATGTTCAGCTCCATTAAACAACACAAATACCCTTTAAATTTTGTTAAATATAAAATGGTCAATATTCGGACATAATTTATAGGATGACCTTATATATCTACCGAATTCGACTTCAACCTCACTTCAGGATTCATCAGTTAGACTGTGAGTAGTAATATCAGAGCAGCGGCATCTTTTAGCACCACTTGATACTCCGACGTTGTCAGGATGGAATCGAGTCAGAGGAAATTTCCATTAAACTCCCAAAGGCGACAGATTGCTCCCACACACACGCCACGTGTTCGGCAGCATATTTTCTCCAATTTTCGAGAGTAAAGTGCCCACTGGAGAGTGGGAGAATCCGCCTCAAAGCAAAAGCCAGCTGAAGCAGTGAATCATACAGATCAAAAAGCATAGAGGCGCAAGACAAATCCCCTCTTCGCCACCTCCCCCTACCTCTCACCCCCTCTTCTCTGGTACTCAAAGGGCAACGGACTAAGGCAAGACTTACCCGCTAATCCGAGGTCTCGTTAGCACTAATCTAATAAACCCTAACTAATAAGACTAAAAAGATAATTCCTATCAAAAAATTTCTATCACATGCTAAGTCTAGTGAACTGATTGAGTTTTACCTCATCGAACCAATGGCATACATTGAGAAAACACCACTATGTCCTACGAAATTTCCAAGTCAGTAGAATACCCACAAAGAATGTGGTCCATAAGTAACCACGACTGGAAGGCGAAATGCCACCAATTTTGGTACAAATGCCGGGTCTAAGGGTGAAAGAGGAAGCAGCCAGAAGCTTGAGAGACCTTGAGAAAGAAGTCCAAATTTTTAGTAAGCACATCTGCATATATGGCTCAAATACTGAAGCCTTCTTCCAAGAGGGAACCACCGCATTCCAAGGAGGTGAGATGGATTCCGGGAAAGGTATTTAATAGGAGTGAATACAGCGTTCTTGTAACAATGAATTATTAAGGTTACAAAAACGCAATTCATATATCTGGTCAACCCATAAGTTCTGTCCGAATCTTAAATAACGAGTGACAAACATGTTGCATGTAATTAAGGATCCAATCGATGCACTTTACCGCATTATATATGACTTCCCTCCATCTACCCATCCTTAAGTATTCCAAAATTATTTTGGTTTTGGATATGCGAGGAACTCAAAAATCTCAGTTCCAACTTCTACCTGCAAAAGATGTTTCTTCCTAACGACTGTAAGCTATGAAACAAATGGTAATCTGAAGAAGGAGCAAGGTCGGGAGAATAAGGTGGTGGATGACGAATATTGTGTCGATCTCATACGACATGATTCTTGCTGTGTGGGGTCGCCCATTGTCCTGATGAAACACCACGCCTCTTCCATTCACCAGAGCAGGTCTTTATCCTTCTCCTAAAAGCTTGCTCCAAGAGCCGCCCTAACTGCTGACAGTAGATTTGAGCATTACTTGTTGCTGCATTAGGTGATAACAATCACAAGTGGGTCAGTCCTTGGCGATCCCATAAGAGTGACAGAAGAAGAATCTTTTTTCCACGAAGTTGCTCTCTCGGCGGTTGTGACTGCGATCGTTCCACCTTACGAAACCTCTGTCCACGACGTCTAACATTTCGATAAAAATGTGATTAATATTTCTTCAGTTGCAAGTCCCAAGTCCACAGCCAAAAGGGTGAAAAAAGGTGGCGAGAACGGAGGTAAGAGCAGATGTCAGCTCGAGATTTGAATTGATTATTTTCATATCAATCATGAGACACCAGTCTTCCTAGTTTTCCGAGGAACTTTTCTGTTTTTTTTTTGGAGATGACAATGAACAGTTTCGTGGTTTGAACTAAACGTAATCGCCAATGATAAAGCAGGATAAGCTTCTTCAAGAACTGCCTCAAGAAGGTTACCATCAAACTCAACTAAACGTCTGGTTCCATCTTCCTCAAACTTCGTGGAGGGTGAGGTCCCCACTTCTAAAGCTCGTAAACCATCCTCTGTTACCGGTTTCCTTCATTCAAACATTCCTTGCTTAATTAGGTTTTTACATTCTGAATTTTGTGAAGGCATACATGAACAGCAAATTCCAAAGGGGCCTCCAGTTGGTGAAAACGTGTAATTCTACGAAGATGGAAGATCCCAGTTCTCTGAAGTTGCTGCCAGATTTGCTGACATAAGCATCTGTTCGCCACTCGGCAAATAGACCCAGTAGCCCAAGATAACAGAGGAGCAAACGGGAGGGGCTGTTTTGATGGGTTTAACCTCTAATCCGGCAATCTCCTTGATTACCCAAACCAGTCCACGTTGACTTGACCCAATCACCCCTCTGTACGTGTGCCATTACAACCTTACCTCTCCTGACCCCTGTAAGCCAATATTTACCCCACTTCAGTCAGGGGCGCCACTGATAAATTTTTGAGGACTTCACTAAAAAACCTTTTCGAGGCTGAGGCAACTCTTCCTACCAGAAGCCAGAAAAACAGATCGTCAACGTCACCTACAGTAATTCCACTTTTTCTCTCAAATTTGACAGACTCCGGAAACGACCGCTTAGTAAATTATTAGAGCCTTCCCGATTGGATTACTTCCCTCTTCCTATTTTCCTCATTGTTCCTGAGATGAAATCTCCCTAAAGTGAACTGAGGCAAGCCGAAAGCGGTCTTTTCATGCAACACTGGGGGACGGTGGTGAGCCTTTTTGCCGTGTCAGCATCACGGGCTATTGCTACGCGTCGACATATGCCCACTGTTTACACAACGTTAAACGTTTGATATGTGGTAAAAGGGAGTATTTCATCCGAATCCCAGATTGCACACAAATGGTAGTTGAAACTGTAACAGATGACCGAGTCTGCTCTCAAGTGGCCATAAGGGACGGATTATAATCGTGATTTATTTAAAATTGGGCAGGCAATGGTGACATTCAGTTTAATAGCAAGGCTTTTAGACGTTCTAAGCATAACATGGACATGGAAGAAAACGATCTCTCGAAAGCAAATACACACCACAAAACTGTTAAGGGGCTTCTTATTAGGATAGACAAGCATCAGCGCCTTTGTGAGGGGGGGGGGGGGTTGATCGTTGCATAGTGAGCCTTTGCGATTCACAATATTGAAGAGTGCCGATGCCTTCAATGTAATCAAGACTAGCATCTACAACTTTGAAGCCACGATGTTTAACAAACGAATCGACCAAAATTCCAATGTACAAGCTCATTAAGCCCTTCTACATTCATTCATGCCAGAGAGAATAGAGAATGATTGGAACCCACTTAATTCATCATGGGAAATATTTGTGGAGGTGCCTAGGTTGAATTTAGATGCTTACATGAAATCGCTGGCCACTGCAGTTAAGCCCTGGATAACGGGGGTATCCGCTAATAATAGCTAGTCATACATATGGATGCAGCGGCTGTCACCAACGTCAGAGAAAGTTGACAATCCTTGTCACCTAATCATCAAGACTACACCAGTCTCATTGTTTGGCCTCCGTTAAACACCCTCTCAGACCTTAACCGGCCAATGGACTACTAGGCATGGTTGGGCGCTATCGAGGTTGACGCTAACCGCAACTGTGCAGCCAGTTAAAGAAGTGCTTAAGGGGACCTTCCCTCGGTAGAAGCGTCAAATTGATTTGCTCCAGGTACCAGGTCTACTGAATTGAGACTGCAATATACTCTGATGACAATCTCGTAATGCCCTCATCCATTGAATTTCCTGTAAATTTTGCCGTTACCAGCCGCCTTTTCTTTTTCAAATTCTTACCCTATGCTCGTGTGGCAACAAAGCAAACAATCATTTTTGACTTACTTTGAAGGTGGCCTGGCACTCAGGACACTTGAAGTCACGTTTGTCGCTGTGCTTGAAGCGAACGTGGTCGTCCAACTCTTGCTTTGTGATGCACCGGTGCTCGCAATGCTAAAACAGAAAAATGGGAGAAATTATGATGATTTTGAGTTTTTAGGGAAAAACAGATAAGGAAGTGACAATGACCCCTAGATTGCATTCGCGATTTGGTGCTCTCCCGCTAAGTAACTCAGAATGCACAGAAAAAATGCGTTCGACGGAGGATTCAATTAAAAATATAACAAATTTACCTATTCTAATACTAAAAATTGGCTTTGTCTTATGCAGACGCATTGTTTACTTAAACTATCGTGGGCTGTCTAAACTATTCATTGACCATTCAACGCATAGATAAGTGATTCATTTCATTTCTTTCTCCTGAAAGGTACTTCTTTGATACTTCTAGGTGTTAAGTAGAAGCATGCAACACAGATTACATTCGACATAATTTTCAACTAACCTTACCACCAACGTTTTCAAACAGAAAACTTTACTGAAAGAGTCTACCCTTATGAAGATATCAGCGACCTTTTGAGATAAGAAAAACCACTTAGCTGGAGATAAAAAACAAGCCTTAAAGATTTGCCCTTTCCCTAAGAATATGATCTATGAAATACCTGAAAGCTCGAATTCTCCAAAGATCATACAAGAGGGCTATCGGAGGTGTTGTTTTTTGGTCTTATCTGAGCCACACTGGTTAACCTTCCTTCCTTCCTTCCTTCCTCAGTCTTGCATACTTTATATAAAAAATTACAAGCACATCCATTCTACATAGTTACAATATTCCCATCTCAATATCGTGTCAAAAACAGTTGACATTTCACAATTACCGTAGGCAAAATCTTTTCAGTGTTAAAATCATTGATGTGAGGGTGAATGTGTTCTTTGAATTATTACGAGCTGTGGCTGGTGCATTATTTAAGGCTTCGGAATTACTGGACCCGTTATTTAAAACTGGATAAAAATACAGGAGTTCTAGAATAGTTTTTGAGGGTCCACTCTAGCGAGATTTTTTTCTTGTCCAAATCAAATTACACTTCCAGGAACCTAAAAAAGGACTCACTGATTTACGCAACAGAGAGGTAACATCGACAAATGACGTTTTACGGTGTACTTTTGGGACCGAAAATCTTGAAAAATGAGATCCACCTCATCGGGAGCTGATTCACAGGAAAAGTCAAAGTACATCGTGGCCTGGTACGCCAAAAGTGCCTTTTATAAAGGAGCCATTTAGGAAACTTGACTCCTGAATGAACCCAAGGCTACCCTGGGAAAGGACTACAAGGCAAGATGGACGAGTAATTTCAAAAAAGTAGTGAGCCGACGGTAAAGTCGTCGGGAAAATGGACTAATGATAAAATACATCACCCATAAGGAAAGCGAGTAGCCCCGAAAAAAGGACCTGCAATTAACACTACTTTCTTACCTGCTTAGGAGCGCCAATAAAGGTACTCAGTGAAAGATCAAAGCAACCGAAAGGAATGAAAGCTATTAAGGAGTTCGGGGGGAGCAAGAAGGTACTAAATTTAGCACTAGTGATGCAATCTTATTATTGCAAAAGCAACTTTTCTACAAAGGCACAACCAGTGTTAAAAATATTAACAGACAGGCACGGGTTGGGCTTCGTCTGGAGGGAGGGGCAAGCGGTCAACGCCCACAGGAACTGTTCATTCAAGATTGCCTTTTCATTGACGATATTTTGATGATTACTCAATTCAGCTACCTCCGTCGAATCTGAGTGACTGGTTTTCCAAAATGAACTGAATTCCAGCTCCTCACTAGATTTTGCGATCCCGAAAGGCACCGAAAGTTGCGCCAAGCTTGCCATTAGGTTGTCTTAATGAACCAGACCTCAAAGTACACCTAGGTGACCACTGAAAGACTATTTACAGGGTGCTCCCCGTGTCCCACTCCCACACAGGACACATATTTCTCCCTCCAAAACAAAATAGGAATGCGTTTGAAGATGCGAGGGGACACGGAAGTAAACACACACCCCCACTTGCGCCCACTGTCTCCGGAGGGGATAGGTGGGGAGGGAGGGGTTAGGTTAATGCTATAAGCTGAGGTTCCAGGACGGCTTAGAGGATGCGTGGTAACATGGCCAAGCAGCTGATGCACAGCTACGTCCAAATTGTTTTTCATGAACGGGCGAGATAAATACTGTGGCACGTATCGAACTAAAACAGGAATAATTTTTCGTCGGGTGAAAAAAAATTAACCCGTCAGCGTCAGACCGGCAGTTGGGTATAGTGGATGGCTTGCTCGACATATCAAGAATCTGCGGTCAATAGTTATTTTATTGAGAGGTGCACACTACGCCGTGTCCTCACGAACCACCGGAACAAGATGCCATGTCGAAGCTTTGCTACATGGTGCATAACTACTCAGTAGCGAGAAGTGCCTGCATGAATGATTTAATGAAACACTATCAGGCCATCCCATATGTATATCCGACTTTTGAAAAAGTAAAATAAGTGACTGAAGATTACATTTAATTAAAGATTCAATCGTCAATGTACTCTAACTGAGTATGCGTGACATTCTTCCACCTATTTACAAGTTTATTAGTACCTTCATTATTGCAAAATTCTTTTTGGTTTTGATCGTTTGAAGAACACGCAAGCGTCAGCTTCAACACCCCCCCCCTTTGGTGCTGCAAAAGCTGTTTATTTCTCTGTAAGCTACGAAACAAATGGTAGTCTGAAGGAGGAGGAAGGTCGGGAGGAGGGGGATAAGGAATTTTTTCCTCACCAAATTCTTCCATCTTTTATGGGGTTGTGCATTTTCTGATGAAAAAGCATCCCTTTCGATTACGTTGAGCAGGTCTTTTTTCCTCTCAAAGGCCTGCTTCAAACGCCCTAATTTCTGTCTACACTTGGAGCATTAAGTGGTAACGATTCAAAGTGGATTACTTCTTGGCGATCCCACCAAATGGAAGGAAGAGCATTTTTTCCCTGAAGTACCCTTCCCAGCAGCCGTCACTGCCTACGACGCTTGAAATGTCGACAAAGATTTATTTTACGTCGCCAGTCACAAGTCCATCTATCAAAAAAGGTAAAACAAGTTGGTGGGAAAGGAGAGAAAAGCAGATGTCAACTCGAGATTAGAGTTAGTTGTTTTCATATTATTCATGGGTAGGCACCCATTTTCCAAGTTTTTGGAGATGGCGTCAAAGCATTTCTAAAGGCAAAGATAAAAAATGAGAGTGAAAAGGGACATCCCAGACTATTCGAGCGTTGATCAGGAAATAATCTCATTTAGACCATTGGGCCTGCAACAAAGGGAGTGTGGTTTTACCAACCACGACTTCAAAGTTCAAACGAAAAAAGGTGCAGAGGAAAATTCGAAAAATGCTTGGCAAATATCTACAAGGGGCTTAATTTAAACACTATTACTCGGAATGAAAATAATTTCAGTCCAGAAATAATAGATGGTTGTGCACTAAAAAGTGCTTTAGATGACCTAGATTAAAGGGGAAGGAAACTTGTATTGGATGGGACTCCGAAAACACCAAATGCGCCAGTTTAATCGGCAACCTTTCACCTGAGTGGGGTCCTATTATAAATGTGCCTCATGTAAATTGAGAGTTAGATGACGGAATAAGTCCGTCAGTACTGATAACCGTTTTAGGAAGATTCGCTTAGGTAAGTGAATACACCTGATTGAACGTCGAAGAAATGGTCGAGACAAGAAAAGCC
This sequence comes from Anomotaenia brevis, assembly GCA_030710315.1. NCBI lineage: Eukaryota > Metazoa > Platyhelminthes > Cestoda > Cyclophyllidea > Dilepididae > Anomotaenia > Anomotaenia brevis. Next base: position 724,850 of record JAUOZQ010000033.1, read on the forward strand.
GTTCTGTTACGATTTAGCTACTCCTCTCGATTAGATCAGTTTCCTAAAGATAGCTCAGTTTGGCCAAAAACTGAATATGCCTCACCTTTCATCCAGGGGTCTGGTATGTGGTCATTTTTCTTAATGTAATCTTCGGTCTAAAAAACGTTTGGCTAAATTACAACACTTTTCAAAAGTCCGTTAAAAAAGACCCCATCCTAGAATAAGAGAATATTGAGAGATGTGTATAGAAATTAGGAAATGCCTCCTTTCCTGGGATAAACGTTCAATTTTCCGTTCTCATTCCTTCCGTATAATTAAATAATCAAGAAAATTTAGCCTCGCACGCACCCTAGACAACCATTTATTTATTAGGGGATGCCTTCTTTGGAAGAAAGAGCGTCTTTTATACTCGATATTTGCCAGGAGTTTTGGAAAATATAAAGAAATTTTTGCTGAATCTGTTGATGATATTCTGACAACCCAAACGGGAATGGGACGTGTAATACCTAAGCGGAAAATTTAAACGCAACACTAAATCATGGCTCAGTCATACTTCTGGAATCTAAACTTAGCCCTAACCTCGAAATCTGATAAAACAGCTTGCAAGCTATTTAAAAATACCTCATTTAAAAATTCCGTAAGATTGAATGTAAACAGTGCAACATGAGTGTCATTGACTTCAAAAACCCTGAAAAGAAACATGCCATTACAAACAGCCCTCTAGATGAGAAACGGCAGATAGATACCCACCCAAACCGACCTTTCAGTTATTGGTAAAAGTACAATGCATAGAAGAGGTTTGGTTTCCCTATTGTTCCCCCAGCCACGACGCTAAAGGATTCCTTTAATGAAATGACCATCTAACGCTCAGAAACAAATCAGAGCAGTTACTTAATGGCTCGGTCACTGGTTCCTGGTGTGTAACCGCCTTCTTGATAAATTTTGTACCTTTGCGGTCCTATCTCTATTCATACGAGGGCAGCAGAGGCTCCTTAACAGCTCTGCCAATCCGAATGCACACCCACAGGCTAGACTCCAGAATTTGATCGGTTCGTACATCTTTCCTATCTACCTTCGACTGGTGTTTTGATCTTCAGTCCCCTAACTTCGGAAATGCACATTTATGCGACTTTTCAACAAGAGGACAATTTGATATTGCCACTCAACGCTGTTATTCCTAGGTAAACCAGCTCAATTATTTCGGTATTTAGAAAACTGCCGGGCTTTCGATTGCCTTAAAAACACCGCTGCCAGTCCCTTTGTGTACACATGATAACACTGAAGACACAGAGTTTCAGGTGGCAACGGAGTGCAGTGAAATTCAAGCAAAGTGGTTGGAATTTAATAGCAGTTGATTGGAATGAGCCAAAACACGTCAGAGCAAATTCAACTTGACTGACTTTTGAGTCAGTTGGAATTGCAATGACATCAAACACATCAATCCTGGGTAGAGGACCTTCCCAAGATGCTTTTGTTCTACGGTCTGCCTCAACAGGATCGATAGTTTTTGCGCATTTGAACCCGATTCCCACGAGCACGAATTTGAAACGCTCGTAGTAGGGAATTTACATGCTAACCTCCTGAAATAGGCTCTTTGAAGTCCCCGGCTAGCATCAGCTAACTTCGTTGATTTAAATGTTTGCTGAGTGAAAAGAGCCTTAATTTTGAATTTAAATTTCATCACTGAAAGGCTCGAAAACTCACTTTGTGGCGTAGTTGGCAGTGCAGTCTGGTTACAATTATAAAACAGTTTCTACCCTCCGGGGCAAAAAGGCTGAGAGAACAATACCTACTTCACTTATTGGTGTGCTCGATGATACTCCTAGAGTTCAGTGAAAATAAAAAAACACCGCCACTCAACAGATAGTTTGACTAGGACACTGAAGGAAACATAAACAGTGCAGTTTGGAATTCAACAACTCAACCAATGGGACATACTCCATCTTCTACAGAAAAACTTGTTTTGGCAAAACGCGATACCTTTATATCTGTTTCCATAGTGCACCTCCCAGACAATAGAAAAATGCATCAGTTATCATGGTAAAAATATTACATCGCAACTCAATAGATGGCTGGATAAGGAAACGGAGTAAACATCAGCTATGTTATTTGGAAGTAAAATAAGCCTATTTGAAAAACAGCCTAGTCGAAAACGGTGAACTATACGACTGCTTAGAAGTGGACAGTTTCCAGGAGCTACCAAAACAACGGACAACACAGAGAGGTTGTTGAAGCCACATAGTTAGTGCAGAAAAGACCATGCATTAAAATCGAACCCAGATTTCCTCATCCAAAAAAAAAATGATTTGCGTAGTGTAGAGCAAAAAACAATGAACTTTAGTGACCAACAAAGGGCTGTAATCAGGAATAAATTACTCAGTGGACGTGAAAAATATCTACTTTACGGGAACTTGTGAACAGTGGGTCTGTTCTGCAGAATATATTGGGTTCTAGAGAATAAGTTGCAAAATATTAGTTGGTTGCCTGTTTTCTGTGAGTTATAGGAAACTACGTTTACCTTAAAAATTAAGGATAAAGAGGGAACTAGATGACTGAACCTCCCCCCACCAACTGAAACATAATGGAAGAGAATAGCCCTGTAGAAAGACAATTCGCAAAGGCCTCAATCAACCCGTTAACATCAACAGTATGATTGCAATGGAGACTACAAGAAGGGTGGGCTAGAAAAAAAGCATAACAACAGAATATCCTATTCCGCTAGCCCAGCAGCGGATTTCCTTGAAGGAGGGACATAGACTGAATTCAAGCACCCAGAAGAAATCGCTAGCCACTGCGTTTAAGCCGTGGATGACAACGCGGATAGCCAATAATAGGTCATACGTATGACAGCACACTTCAGGGAAAAGTCAAAAATGCCTGTCAGGCAATATTTAGGAAAATATCAGTTCCTCCCAATACTTGGCTTTCGAAAAAGCTCGGTATATCTTAGCCCAATGTATATGAGCTAATGTCAGGTACTAGTATTGCAAATGTAAAGTCGGTGACAGCATAAAGCAGCCTCACTACGAGAGACGAATTGAGGCTCTAATAGACACTAATTGAGGCGGCTATTTTGAGTAAAAGTCCTCGACATTAATGCGGTTTCTTGCATATTGAATTTCTTTTAAATGGATTAATTTTCATCACCAACCACTTTTTCCTCTTTTCCTGATGAGAGTGTCAAATTCACAAAATCCCAACCACGAAGCGACGCACCTCACAGGCGAAGTTCTTGAGGTGGAAGTGGCGCGCCATGTGCTGGCGGAAGTTGGTGCGGTCGAGGGCGCGGAAGGCGCAGAACTCACAGCGGAAGTACACCGCAGCCCCCGCCGTCTCGTCATCACCACCGCCACCGCCGCCTGAGTGGGCGTGCGCCAGATGGCGCTCCAGTGCGTGCTTCCTCGTGTACACGAGACCGCAGAGGTGGCAGGTGTGCGGACGACCCAGTCCCGCCACCGACGCCGCTTCCTCTTGCCCCGTCTCGTCGGGATTGCTTACGCCGTCGGCCTCTAGCGCTGTTGCACGTGTGGCGGTGGAAGAGTTCAACCGGAAGCGCCTGCATCGACTCAACTGCAATAGGGTGGAGGAAGGAGAGTAACGTCAAGTATGGTTTCAGACGTAAAATGTTAGGGCGAAAGGGAAGGTGGACAAAAAATAGCACATCGCAGAACCTAAGAGCGACAGAGTCATTTGTAAAAAAATAGAGCTAAGAGACAATGATTAACATGGGTATGTGTGACGTATGAGTGCAACAGGGATAATTCTAACTCCACAAGAAATAGGTATGTGCATGTTTTTTTGCGAAAACCCGCCACATGGCTGAAATTGGTCTCGAGAATTCGTGACAGATGACCACAGTCAGCTTTAAACTCAGCGATCAAGTGGTCTCATAAAATAATATTAGGCGGCTTTTACGACCAAAACAATCCATCTGTGTTATGCCTCCGCTGAAATAAACCACAGATCTTACGCGTCGATAGACCACCTTTATGAAGCACTGTCGAGACCAACTGTCAGCAGGCCAGTACCACAAAAGGCCGGTCAATCGACAGCAGAATGAAGCAGGGAAGTTCAAAATCAACTTGCTCAGGGTTCCGGGAGGATTGAAGTTGTTTTCTTTGACAATATTATAATTTCCTGGTCTATTAAATTCCCTTTAAACGTGCAATAAGGGGTTAAGGGGGATCAATCATTCGAACAAAACTCTTCCCCAAATAACTCCTACTCCATAGCTTACCCAGACTATATACCTGATCACATGAAGGTTTTGACAGGTCAACAAACTCCCATCAAATCACGTGAAAACAATTAATAATTCACACACGAGTCCGCTGGTATTCTGTCAGTCCTGCCAAGAGTTTCTACGCGGCAAAAAAAGCTTATTTGAGCTCCTCTTATAAGAGGAAGCAGTTAACATGACCAGATTACTTAGATTTTCGTTAAGTAATGCGGAGTTTACGATCAGACCTCGTTTATTTTGGGTGTGGAGCCCTTAAATGACAAGTAATCGGCTAGAAAACTACCCATCAGACTATTCTATTAGAAATTATTTAGCGATAGGAACGAGTGACTATCTGCGTTTTGCCCGAAACACAAGGAGTGGTAAGACTTTAAACGTTGAGAAATTTTGTGTTTTCCTTAAATTAAGCGAAGCCGAGTTATCGTGTTTATCGGCGAAAGTGGGTGGAAACAATGCATTAAATAGTCCACACATAAGCTTCTTGATAGAGTGGTAGAAAGAAGACGGTACTATGAGAATGTTCAGGAATAATGCCGTAATAGTTATCCAGGTATTGGTAAGATTAATAGGCCTAAAATGTCTATTCGCATCAATTCTTACATTAGTTGAAGCAGTACCGTTGTAACAGCACTGACAATTTAGTTTTCGTTACCCCAGTCAGTTCGCATTGACAAACGGATTAGTTGAATCAGAGAAATTCTCCACTCCAAATGAAATGAGGCAGTGACTTGAAGGAAAGGGAGAGGGAGATGATGTAGGTTCACGAACTGTCACCTTCTCCACCCTCCACCTCTTCCTCTACCCGCTTACTTCTTGTTCAATTACATAATTGATGAAATCTGTCCAACCGACATTCCTAAGGAAGGAATGTGACGAGCCACCTAATTTATCCACCACAGTGGTTTCAATCAGCGAAAAACTAGTAGCAGACTCATTTTTGAAGGGCGTGGAAAAGGAAACTAAACATCTGCGAAGGCACAAGACAGGAGCAAGAAAGGAAACGTAAATATTGAGAATGCAAGACCGCTGGGGTCTCGTGTGATCCACTTTACAAGAAAGCTTGGTCCCCAGACAGCCGATAGACCTTTGACAATAGAAACCCCATCAAGGTTTCTAAAAAAGACACGCTGGCAGTAAATACGTTAGAGCTCAGCTACGAGCCCTACTTCAGAAATAACCATATTACCTGATTCACTCAGTCAAGGCTGTAATAAGACCATTGGCAAATTCAGTAGTGCATTGGTTGTGCTATATCTCGAATTCTAAGGTCAGTAGCACTAGTTGAGAAAAGAAGGGCAAACAGGCAAATTTACAGCTCAATGCTTTTCGAATGCTTTGTAAGGTCAGTTTTCAATGCCTGGATTCGCACGTTAGACTACTCCATCCAGGAAGAATCGTTGACTGAAACTGGCAAGCTCAATTTGTCTTCAAGTAACCCAGTAATTGTTGCACACCAAGAACCTCACGACCCTTGTCCTAGACTTTGGATCATGTAATTAGAGTTTACCTTTAAGTGGAATTTAATACCAAAAGATTGTGTTTGCAGTGTTAAAAAGTAGTTGGAATAGCTTCCACTCAGTTGAACCTCAACATGAGTGGTAAAGGAAACGCGGTTTGCTCACCCTGCGATTGTGGACAGTGGAAGTCTTTTCGTGTCTGAGGAGACGCTCACGACTTCGGAAGAAGAGTTTGCAGATTCGACAAGAGAATATTCGACCCGACGGTTCAGCGGCAGCAGCAACAGTTTCATTTGTTGAATCCTTGGAAGGGGGCCCATCGGTCGAAGAGGATACGTTAGCATCAGTGCGTGGTTCTCCCACATGGTTCTCGGACGGCTGAAATGGGCCAATTAAGAAACCTCATCTTAATTCCAGGTTACACTCTTTAAACACTGGTTACCGAGTGTTAAATCTCAAGAATAGCAATTCAACCGTAGCTGATGGAGGGCTATAAAGCTAAAAGCAATGCTGCCCACAGGAATATTAAGGGCAAAATAACAACGGATGCTTTATTAGGGTGGTTGGCTCTTAACGGACACTACAAGGATGACAGGGTATTGTTTCACTAATAGCCACTGAAAATCCCTGGCAACAAAAAACGCACTACACAGATCCTGTGAAAATGTCGGTCCTTGCCTGCATGTGACGCAAGAGAGCACTCGCACTTACCCCAAATTCAATGAAACTGGCCTTTAATTGCGCTTACCTGAGCAGAGAAAAATATAATTTCGCCCGTTCATTAGAAATTCCGGAACGCCCCTATTAACCTAGATGATAAATAATAGCATTTTTTTCCGCATTTGCGATAGAAACCGCAGATGGAATCCAATTCCTAATTAACCACCTCGGAAACCTTCGAATTTAACGCAGACAAAAGTAACATGTCAAATTAATGTGCATTTTGCAAGATTTAGTGGTAAAACTTGGGTATTTGACAAGCAACAATTTTCCCAATGCCGGAGAAACTCTCATCGAAAGTTTAAATGCTTGGAGTCCATATAGTCTTAGCTACTAATAGATCGAGTGAGGCGCTGTTTTTCAACTTGATTATTAAGTGAAAAACTCGTCCATCCTAATAAACAAGCAATTGAGAATTTAAAGGTGTCAATCGTTGCAATACCCGATCAGACAGTCACGAATAAAATGAAATGAGACTGCAGGTAGTGAACCAAAAGGGACTTACTTCAGCTGTGCCGATGTGATTGCCATCTGCTTTGATAGCGACTGATTTCTCCAATTTAGACTTCGCGGTCTTTCTTCGGGAATTCGAGGAAATCAAAGCACTGGCCGGAGCCTGTGGCAGAGCCAAATTCAATTTGGGTAATTTCTTTTACTGAACTACTGCTACTCAATTATACATCAGTAAAGTGTTGGAATACCTAAACGCACCTGGAAGATCTTATTTTGTGGCCTCTGAATGTCACAGAGAAGAGCCCTGGATCCCGATTCCGCATGTTCTTCAAACTTGTGTCTACATAAAAAAATATCTAGATATTTCAAACTATTAGCTTCTAAGATTTTGCATAAGTTGGTACTAGGGTAATATGACATTCGCAATATCGAGGTTGTAAGCGCAGGTAGAAATTTAATGGGCTTCTCACATTGGGTGAATAATAAACTCCAAGATAATGAACCTCGGAATTTTGGATCAAATAACTACCAAGCAAAATGAGTGGGAGTCGCATTTACTTTGTTGCTATAACGCATACTTTTGATCAATCTGGGCAGAAGTGACAGATAAAACCGTAAGTATAGTATCGCTGCTAAATAGACAATATGAATCAACTTGGTAGTAAATTTTCAGTTTAAATCTGAGAGAATGTAGCAGTAAGTTTACTTGCATAGATACCCCATTATGCTGAAGATGCTAGGGTAAATGCGTTACAAAATGTATTACAAGACCCACTGCACGTAATTTTGACAACGGACAAGTACCTACAGCTCATTCAGGGCCTAAAATGGCAACCAGCCAATCAAAAAGCAGTTACGCAATATGAAATTCACTCCGTTGAACATGTTCTTAGCAAACAACAGACATACATACCGTTCGTATTGCTCGAAGTTAGAATAAACGACATCAGACGTCATGCAAAGACCACAGCGCCGCTCGATGTAAACGCCTTCTGGGGGAAACCCGAAGCTGTTAAGGATCGGGGAGTCCTCGATCGATGAGTAAACCGCGGCGCAAGGAAGGTTCATCCGACCCCATTGATAGCACTCGTGGGAAAGTAGGAGGGCGTGGTTACGGAATATCCCACGACAGCGACGGCATATTGAGGTGACAGAGGATTGGCTGTGACCGGAGTTAAGGTGGTTGAGAAAACCCAGCCAACTTGTCAACTTGAGTTGACAAACAGGACAGGCAAGGGAAAGTTGGGGACTGTTGGGATTGAATCTGCGCAATCGGCTAGGTGGAACCTTTCGTTTGGTTGTTGCTGATGCCCTAGTTTGGACTGCACTTTCAACTACCTATACCACAGGCGTTACTAACAAAATGACACCTGCCTGATATGTTTGGCTGGAAAACCAGTTACCCTCTGAAGAAACAGAGGTATCGCGGGCTGATTCTTCTGAGCATAAAGCTTCCGTTCGATCAACAGATTGCTTAATTTTATCAAGTAAGGCCTGGCGTTCAACGGCCGGTAAACCGGCAACTTTACACATGATTGAATCAATCTATGTGCCAAGTTAAAAACAAAACCTTTTACCTGCTGATTTATGTCTTCCATTTTTGACCGTGTAGAAAATGTGCTTTTATCGGAGAAACCAGGGCGAAACTGTGGCTTTTGACATCCTTCTACAGTAAAACGTTACTAGTATTTAACCATATAATAAAACTAGGCTAGATACACTATCAGCTGGAGTTATTTGACCTTCAACGAGTGGACTTTGCTGTTCACTTTTATCATTTTTAAATATCTCATGAGTATAAATATTTAAAGCGGCATGAGAGGTGGAATATGGTCAAAATTAATTTGTGTGTTAAAATTATAAATTTGTTGTTAGGAAAAGGCTCCCAGTCAGAAATTTGCATTTTACCGACATGCAATTTTCTTGAAGAAATCAATATCCTATACTTAATTAACCGCTACAGCTATTTAGAACTTAGGATGCCAAAAGCACTCGTTAATTCAATATGACATTGTGCCTCATAGAAGAATAAACTAATGGGAAATAATTTAGATTTCGGTTCAAGGACTTAAATTGGACAAGGTGAAAGGTTTCGACTTTTTGGATTTCGGAGCTATCTGGAATTAATATATCACTTTTTTCCTGAGAAGCGAACTTGTCTATGGGCACACGAATGCCTATCGATTTTAGAGAAAACTTCCAAACTTTTTATGATACAAAGAACACATTAGCTTTTCATCCACTGCTGCCTTCTGATGGCATGAATATTAAAACCATATATTAGAGTCCCCTTAGTTTACCTTAGAACTATCTGCCCGTTCATTGCATTCTGTAAACCTTTACAGGATTCTCAAAGTCGACTATTGTCCTGATGTAATCGGAGAATTATGGTTTATAAAACAATTAAATTACAATTTGATTAATGATAATATAATAATGCGTTTCGAGAACATTTTTTATTTAGAGTTGATGCGATTAGCCTTCAATGTTAAGCTCTCATAATTACGGTAAGATAGCGATTCTTGCTTGCCAAACAACCTGTTTACAAATTTGGTTTATATTATGAAACGAGAGTTCTAAATTGGCTAATGCTTGTGATTTTAGCACAGAGAACTAAATAAGCATATTATTACTAAAATTCAATCGAAATTATTAATCGAACGTCAATTGCCATTTATCCAATAACTGAATAATCACCTAGAATCAGAAAATATCCAGACTTCAATTACGATTGTTACGAAGTGTTTTCTTTCATATTCAATAAATGACCTGATTTTGATTGCAATATGCTACATCTATGCCAATGAGCAATACTACCGATGGATGTTCAAAGTGACCTTGAACTGGCAGCCCCTAGCTGTGATCTCCAAACTGTTGGCCCTGATGTTCAACTTTTGCGAACATTTATTTAGGGTATGGGTAGCTTAACTGATATTGTTTGGTCGCCAAATCATGACGACAAATTCTGCGTTATTTTCAAGAATATTATATTCTTGCTAAAAATTAGCGACTATGACGGGTCTGCTGCTGAACCCGAACGAAAAAGTTTGGTTATTTTTGCGGTTTATCGTGTTTTTAGTCCGAATAATAGGAGATAAATATAAATTCAAACTTATCCTCTTGAATACTTGCAGCGACAATGATCATGTGAAGGTAGGAATCATTGTTGGTGACCCAGTAGGCTTTTGCTTGGAGGCCTTCGTTGGATGTTAAATCTCCTGGTCAGATTATCCCTCCCTTCTTGGTAGCTCTAGGACTTTCCTCTGGTTCTGTTAAACTAACGAGGTAATTCATTTTTTGATCTGATTTATTTTTAGTCTTCAAGCCATTGATTCTAATGTGGATCAATTTTGCCTAAATCAGAAAGAACTAAGTAAGTTTCATTCCATGATAACCTCTCTCTCTAGATTCGCATGCGAATCGCAACAGTACGTTTTTACATTGGAATCCCTGGAGAACAAGTCTAGTAGGTTAAATTCAACCTTTTAATGCCAAATTATTAACTTCCCTCAGTTGGCTCATGGTTTGGATCGAGGAAAGCACAATAGGTCCTCCTCGGTCCTAGTTTGGGACGTGATACAAGGTGGCGAAACTAAAGAACCTACCGATGGTAGCCCCGACGCGGAGTCATGCAACGGACTGCCAAATGAATCCCTCTACTACATGGACATAAGCGTTAAAGGTCAAAAAACTCAGTCGGTCTGTGATAGACCCCTCTGTGATGCCTGTGAGTCTACGCATCTCCACCTCTCCTCATGTATTGATCATCCATTTTCAATCTATATAAATTTGTTTGGTCTTTGCATTAAGGTCTCAATGAAAACGCGGTATCTTTTGCCTGGGTGTCCAAGAACTCATTTGTGGTTGGTCTTATCAACCGGCAGATCAAACTCTACGACATATCAGGTGTGTTCGTCATCTGAAATTAATGTTTTATTTTTCGCCGTTGTTTCTCAATGGCCGTTTTCTGCCAAACAATTCCAGACACTGCCAAAACGATTCAGATGACTCAGACCCGCCTTGTTCATGGTCTCACGTCAGATCCCCTCATGCCTAACCGTTTCGCCTCATTTTCACAGGCATGTTCGCTCTTTATCTGAAATCCGCCGTTGATTTCTCTTGTCTTGGTCATTAATTATGAAAGAGATGGCTGCAGTTCGTCATTCCTCTCATGATTTATCTTTTTCCTCCACTAGAACCAAATCGCGCTGTGGTCCTCCGATAACCTTGAAAAACCGGTTAGTTCTATCGTGTTGCTTTTATTTAAAAAAATTATCCTAATCTTTACCCGACTTCTCTTTTTAGGTTTACACTTTTACTGTGCGAAAAGACGTGATATGCCTGAAATGGAGTCCGCTAAGGCAAGTATGAGTTGAGCTTCTTAAATGCTTCATAACGCAGCCAACGGTAATGTGGTTGTTCTTACTTTTAAGCAACTCTGTCAGCGTTGAACAATGAATTGCAGTGCTAGATTGGGGAATCCTGTCTGTTCTTCTCTCTAATGTTTCATGCCTTCTCTCTTACTCAACCCCAGATATCTTGGACCCAACTGCATAGTGTATTGCTAATCTGCGGGTTTCGATTTCTCTTCTGTGAACTTGTAATCACGAAACTACTACTTTTAGGTGAAATTTGGAGGGTTTCAATGAAGTAGGGCGTTTCCCCTGTGGATCTATCTTGTAGTTTAATATATCCTTTTGCTATCTATTTCAACCATGTTTTTACATTTGTAGGGAGGGCTGGTTGGGCGTTCTTCTGGTGAATTCTACCGATATTCTGGTCTACAATGCCCTTGTTGCCCTTTCTCGACCCCTCGAGGAGTGCGAACAGTTTCTGTTTGCTCTTCGGGCCACCACTTGTGAGTCTCAATAGTCCGTATTTAGTGTCTCTGCTACTAGCTGTCAACCCTCGAAGTGTCCCAATGATTTATGTCAACTTGAGTATGAACATCTACAAATTTTGTTGCATTTGTCTAGGGTCTCCCAGTTGTAGCAAAGATCCTCCCGGTATGTTGTGGTCCATCCTGCTATAATAGCTCTTTTAAGGTGCTTCAAGTCTACACGAAGCTGTTGAATCAATGTTTCAGTTAGATTCTCCGTCGCCCAGTTTTGTGCAATGGACGACATGAAGCGTATGTGTCATGAAATTGCTATCGTTTCTACTCCATTAGCGGTGGCGGTTGGAAATTTTTACCCTACATTTGCCCCATGCGTATTTGCTATGTGTTACTGTTAAGAAAGTTTGAGACACTCTTTAAAGCTAATCAAAATGGTCACCAAGCCAGCTCTCATGCTACATTCGGACTGGTATCTTGATATTTAGTAGTATTTTAAACCTTTTTCTCTTCATGATAGCGAGATCAGGCGAACAGGGTGTTGATCCCTTTGTCTCGTTTGCGTGGCATGGCTCCATTGTTAACTGCATCCTAACCATTGACCGACGTGGATGTCTCAATGCTCTTAAAGTCCATGAAATTACCGCTATTGTAAGTCTCGACCTCGATATTAGTGAAACTTACAAACTAGGCTTTATGCAATGTTTATCCATTATACTACTGCTCGTTGTCAGTGTTAAAATCTTCTGTACTTAAACCTAATTCAGTAACGTTATATTTCGCCATATTTACTGACCACGAGGTGAATTGCCACGCCCACGTGTGCAAAGTCGACTAGGTACCTTGGTAACACGTGCTTCCAAATCAATGTCAGTACCTCGCTTCGTGCACTTTGAACCACAAAGCTGCGCCTCCTGAGGGCTTAATGAATCCCATGCTGTTAAGGTGTTCTTCCTCCATGGTTTCAGAGCTGGTCGCCAAATCACTCCCTGCTGTGGACCATCGGCCCTACTTGGCTGGGTGTGGATCGCGTGGGCCTCTTCAGCGCCAGCGGCTATGCCTCCTCGCTTCAAATCGGTGGCGGCGGTGATGACGTCCATGGCGGGTCAACCACTCCTTCCTCGGTGGTGCAGAATCGACCTATGGGAGACACTGGTGGTACAAGTGGTGCTGCTCGACAACTTTCGGACCAGTTTATGGTCAGCGCTGGACAGTTAGCTCTTCGGCTGGACACGAATCTCGATTCGATTATGCAGAAGAGGGCGGATGCTGGATATGGCATAGAGGTGCGTTTAGGAGGCTAAATGGTAGGGTTCGGCTCCCAAGAAAGTCATCGTCAATTGTTTATAAGGTAGATGCTTAGTAAAATTGGTTAAAATAAACTGATTGCAATCTCAAAATCCCAGTCACAGCCTCTCTTGACAAGGTTATCAATGAGAAGTGGATGCAGGATTCTGGGTTGAAGAAGGGGTGCCAATGGTTCCTGATATCTTACGTCAATCTTTACTGAATCGCTTTAAGGTAAGGAGACCAACGTTCTACCACATTTTAAATGAATTATTCTGTATTTACGTATCAGCCATGTGGTGGTTGGCTTAAGTGCTCTTGGCCACGTGTCCGTTGGGCATTGGAATGATGATCATACCCTCTGTGCCGTTATTCTGTCTCGTTTATGGACGTCGAAACAAGTGTTTGTTTGACTCAGCATAATACCTGTCTTTTACACTTGGTAGTTCTTGTTCACATATTTAAACTGAGTTGGAGTGGAGGTTTTGTTGGAAATTGTTAAGAGTTCAAGATATCAGCGTATGACACAAAAAACTGCATTATTGGGGATTTTGATCCATAGAAAAAAAAGTTTAAGAATCGCTGTTTTTCATACGGAATCGGTGCTTCTTTTTAGGTCGTCAATGTGCCGTATTCAGAGATCGTGGCTGATGATTCGCAACTAAAGAGTCTCTGGATTCTTCTGGAATGTAAAGCCTCTGCGACTTCGTGCATTACAAGTCAACTTCCATTTTATTCTGGTCTTTTTCTTTCCTGCTTGAATAGACCTGCAAAAATACATTGACGATTGGGTCCCCTACGGAACATGTGAGTTCATTTTACGCATTCCTGTTTTTTGGTATTCATTTTCATGTATTCATTAATTCTTCCCAGCTGTATCATCAAACTTTGTCGTCTTCATTCACGAGCTCGTTGTTCAACAAACACCCTACAGTCTAAAGCGATAATTAGCTTTTTCATTACCAAACACAGCGTAGCCAAACCACCGACTACCATGCATTCTCCAGTGCTTTGAAGTGATTCTTTCTTATTCACTGTTGTCTATATCTCCGTGGGCGTCCCCTCTGGGTTATTATTTATCTTTAATATGTGCGTTTCAGGCCCCGAGCCATCCGTTCCCAGCCTAATGCGCGGTCGTCCTTCGAGCGTACTCAGCGTGGCACCCCCCATGAACCTGCCCTGTCAGGGCGCCTTTGCGGTCCTCGGCTGCGGCGACGACTTTGACGACCTAGCCTCCAGCTTCATCGGGGACACCGCTTCCACTCACTCCACGGAGGTCATCCGGGAGGCCGAGTGGCACGGCATCGACGCCCGTCTCCCTTTCCCCCAATACTCCAGCCCCCAACGGTACTTAGTCCTCTTACCCTATCTCCTCTTTTCAAGTGCGGTTTTGATAGGGAATCATAGCTTGTGTACATGGCCCCCAATGGTAAGTGGTAGCTTCGAGTAGATAGAGACCGTTTACCATGAGTTTAGTCTTTGAAACTCGTAGCCCAGCGGATCACCCGAACACTCAATTTCTGAGTGCTTATAACCGATGTTTTAGAACGCGTGTCCAGCGGATGTGCATGTGGCCACTGGATGCCGCCTCGGACGTCCAACGCCGTGTGTTTGATAGGTGAGTGGTCTCTCTTTACTCCTGATGGTAACGCGGAGTTTGTAATGCTTTTTTCTTCCCGGACTGGTAGCATATGCGCCGACTTGCAGTTTGAACGTGCAGCGGCTATGGCTCTCATTAACCTCAAATTCGACTGGGCCCTCAGCTTCCTTTCTCGTGCTTCGGAATGTGAGTTCTTCGATCCTCTCTGTTCTTATTCATGGAATTTTGTCTCAGGTGACTCAGAGGGAACTAGGTCCCTATAGCATCGTCTATTTATCATCCGAAATCGCACCGAATTTATTTTTAATACCGTTTTTAAGACCCTTTCATCCCTATTTCAGACAGGTAGTTCAGAAATAGAGATTTTGACCTTGAAAGAGATACCTTTTTCACTGATGTTTCATTTGATTGCAAAGTAAGGACGTTATAGCTCACGACTAAGCTGTCGAATGATTTTTTAATTAATTTGTTTAGTGTAACCTCTAATCTGTAGAAGTAGCTCATGAGGTGCTAATTTTATCTGAATCAGAAGCTACGAAACCAGGTCTCTTCTGTCGGCAAAGGTACAAAAATTGGTTGTGTGAGGAGGCGGTCACTCGAGAGAAGCCCGGCGGAAAAGCGGAGGAATCCACAAAGTGCTGTTGAATGATTGATGGGTGAAGCCTTGAACCGGAGTGGTGCCTAGCTCTTGGGGGCTGGATACCTGTGAGCCGATGAAGTTATGCATTTCCTGTATGCACCGGGAAACATTTGTCAAAATTCAAACCACCTTCAGCTCACCTGCCTGCGTTTTTTTGCTGAGGTATTGATGATGTATTGCAGTTTACCTTTAATAGTAGCATGCTGCGCTCCTACACTGCTATTAAGGCCCCAATTCGTCGAATTGTAAAATTGTCTCTCGCTAAGTTTTAGCGTTTTTCAAGAAAGGCCGCCCAGGGTTTTGGCTCTTGGTATCATATTTACCTGTCAAAAGCACGTACCTTGATACCTCAGACTTCTAGATGCAATAATGAGTTCCTTGTAATGTTTATTGACTTGCCAACGCGTGCGGCCTTCAGTCGAATAGCCCCGGGTATTATTTATGTCTTCAGTCGAACAAAGCGCACTAAGCCACGTCACATGGGTTGTGTGTGCGAACCAACAATACCACTCTAGCAGCACTGCACTTGGTTCCACAACCGCTTTGCTTCCAGCTTTGTCAGTTTTAAGTATCATTGCAATAAGTCGGCTGACTAGTGGCTTCTCAATGCTCCAAGGGGCCTGAAAAATCCATTCCATCTCAACAACCCAGTTGCCTTTCCAGGTCATGAGATTGTAGGTACTCAGCAGTAGCATTTGCTTTGCACTTTGTAAAGTGCATCACGTGAGTCGCCAGTTCATTTGAAGCGCTGTACTTATCGTTGTCAATTTAAGGGCTATGGTGTATGAGTGGGATGATTGTCGCTCATTGATATGGTAACTGAGATGCTTGCGTTTCGGGTACTCTAAAAGATGAATACAGACGACCCAATTTGTTGCATCCATGACTCATTAGATATTCTTTACTGTGCTCATTTTAGGTGCAGGCTGACCCTTTCTGACTATTCTTGGTGCAAAAATCAGTTAAACAAAATATCTCCTTTTACTGTAGACTCGCTTTTTCACTTTTTTGAGTCGCTTAGCATTCTGAGCGAATTATTCAAATACTTTAGACAGTGTTTACTTACCAAATTGGCCAATTCCCAGAATAACGAATGGGGATGTTTGAGAATAATTACGAGGATGCAGTACAGTGTCATTGCTCTCTTCAAAACCCACAGTTGACATTGGCATCCATTCTACGCGTTGTGTTTAAATTCCGTCAGTTTAGAGTGAACAGATGACTCCTAAAGCAGTGCCGTGATGCGCATCTGGTGGGTGGGTTATTTCAGACTCTCAACTGGTCCATTTGTTTCTTCCTTAGATCGTCGGGCCAAAGAGAATGCGGAGGGCGCCACACCACAGGGGACGGGAGCGGCACCTTCCTCCTCCACCTCCACCAGCGCGTGCGCACCTACCCCAACGGCCACTGGGCCGTTCCCCGGCGGAACGACGAGCGATTCGCAGAGGACGGCACCGAGCGCCACCGAGACGGACCTTATCAAGGTGGCGCTCTCGGGATTCTCCGACGCTGGTAGCGGCGGCAGCGACAGCCTCTGGCGCATCGTCTGTGCTGACATGCTCGGGCGCCTCCGCCATCCCTACCTCCGCCTCATGTTCAAGTTCCTCACCACGGCGCGCTCCTCCACCGCCGCTGCTTCCGCCGCGGACTGCTTTGAGGAGATTCTGGTAGGAGCCATCGTCTAAGCTGTACCGTTAGGTGCTCGAATATTTCCTCTTGTTTCATTAAAGAGGCGTTGATAGAGAAGTTGTTTGGGTATGTTGACTTGAGCCACTTGAGAAGTGAGGGTCGTTGGAGATCGTATCTCCATAATTTGATCAGCCAAATCAGCCAAAATCGATAGCTGCAGTATATCAAGGCCCTTGACAAGACAGCTTGAACATTTATGGGTAATTTCTCCAAAAAGGCTTGTAGAATTGAGTTCGCTGAAAGATCTCATTTTTGAGTTGCTGGTATGAGCTATTGAATTCAACATCACTAGGTAATTCTGGATGAAAAATTTAAGGAGATTCAGGAAAACGTAGGTGCACTGTTGTCTTTCGTCCGTTATGTTGTAGACTTCAAACCATTTCTTACTACGAGCTAGCCAAGTGTCATTTTTGGGTAGGAAAACTGTTTGGGTGAGATTGAAAAAGATCCTTGGGAGAAAGTGGAGTCTTCTTTATCAGCAGAAGTATCCATTATGTGTGAGGAAAAGATCACGTCGAGTCACCAATTAGCTACTCTTAGGTTCTTTTCCTGGTGACATAAAAAACCAGAGGGAGAAGGGAAGATCTCCATCCCAGCGTGCATATTGGAAGGGTGTCTGAATTGGTGCGTGTGAGTGGTATATATAAGTTGAGGATTAAAAAATTGGCCAACTAGATTTGGGTCAAGTAATCGGTCATAGGGGTGATTTAGGTGTTCCTGTTTAGTGATGCGAATACTCCTGCAAAGACTAGGGAAACCTGAGTTTGCGTTTTGCTCTCTTCATTGTAGAAAAACGAAAACCTGTACCTCATCGATCGCCTATCTTTTGCCTGCTTGTACCTCAATGACAGAGAGGTAAGCTGTTTTTTGATTCCCTTATCATCTGCAATGCGTTGATGCGGCCTTGATTTGTCCCAGTTGTCTCTGTTTTGTTGTAATTGCCACAAGTCACCTTTTTGATTATTAGCTGAGACACCCAGACTACTAATAGTTCCTTCCACTCCATCATTATCCTTCATCTTTTGATGTTGGGCTACAACTTTTGTTACCTTGAAGAAGATTGCCAGACGGAATCAGCTGTAAGTGAAGTTGAATTTCAATTCACACCACGAAACTGTTTTGGGCCTTACCCACTAGGCAGGAGATCAATCACGCTTATCGAAAATAGTTCAGTGTCCTGGGTGGAGTTCATCGCTGTCATAACATGTAAATGCGCGACTGACACTGCGGTGTATGACAACCCTGTCCCGATCCGGATGGTAAATCTCGTTCTCCTCTTGGCCTTGTTTGAATCGCGGTGTAGGCAGGATCTACATACATAGGAGATTAACGACCAGTGGATTATGTGATCCACTACAGGGCCTATCAGGCCACTCCATAAGTTATGTCCTGATTTTACCTTTTTCAAGTGATTGAAATTTAAAGAGTGTTTTATAAAGTCTCATAAAGCTCGACGGTTTTTATGTTTGGACACATTTAAACTGATCAAATTCCGTTTTGCGAAACAATAAAATCAAAGTTTCCTCGATTAATAGGAGTTATTTGAGGCAATAAAGGAAACTAGCAACAGGCGAAGCCCTTAGAAACATTCACTCAGTTTATGGAAAAGGATGAGTGAGTGAAAGAAGGTGGTTGCGGAAGACGGTTTGCGAAATTCAGAAGTGAAGATTTCACCCTCGAAGGTGAAGATCGAAGAGTGGTGTTTCATCAGGACATCGCAAGACCCAACACAGCAGGAATCAAGTCGGAAATGATCGAAGAAAAACTTGGTTGCGATAAAATTGCCTACCCACCTCGTTCTTCCCACATTGCTCATTTTTCAGACTACCAATTTTTTCGTAGCTTACAAACTCGTTTGGAGGAAAAAGCTTTTGCAACTCTGAAAAAAGAGGTTGAAACTGATATCTGTGAGTTGTTCGAAGAATCACAACCCAAAGACTTTCAAGAAAATGAAGGTGGTAATAAGCTTTTTAATTAATTAAAAAAAAGTCATAGGTAATCGAGGAAAGTACATTGATGATCGAATCGTTGATGTAAAACTTGGTCGCTATGAGTTAACCTGATATGACTGGGCAAGTTTTAGCAGGACACATACGTAACGTTGTTTTCTATCATACCAAATCCCCATTTCCGTTCTAACGATGATATGGTGTCTATGTCTGTTTTCACATAGTTGAACGACTACGTGCGTACCATGACGGAACAGATGGTGAGTCAGGGCTGCTTGGACGCCGTTCTGCTGACCGGTGTTGCCTCTCCACAGTTCTTCGACCTGGTGCAGAACTACGTGGACGCCACCGGCGACGTGCAAACAGCGGCGATTTTGGGTTTACACGCCTGCCAGCTCTGTCGGCGCGCCTCACCGCCCCCCGCGCAGCACTCGCTCCCCCCTCTGCAAGCACCGCCCTCTGCCGGGCCCCTCGGACAAAGTCGCCTGCGCTCTCGGGGTGCGAGGGACCCCCTGGGTCGGTCCAGTCAACTTCTCGGAGGCCTGGGTAGCCCTCTCATACCACCGCCCGTCGATCAGGTTGTCGCTCAGCTCGGCGGTCGGAGGCTCGCTAACTGGGTGGAGACGTAAGTTGGAGAAGAATCACCTCTTTTCCGAGTGGGGGTGTGACGATTGGTGGGTTTGTTGGGGGCAGGTACCGGGACATGCTGGACCGCTGGCGGATGTGGTTCTACCGAGTGGACTTTGACAATCAATGCAAAACGCGCCTTGTGACACCGTACTTGAGGAACACGCTGAGTCGCAGCAAGGGCGGCGGTGGAGGCGGTGGGAGCGTAGCAGCAGGAGGAGTGGGCGGGGGGAGTGCAGCCACCTCTCGGGACACCCTGACTTCCGCACCAACCACGCCCGCCGCCGTCGCCGCGGCGTCTGGGGTGGCCAGTCCACCGCCGTCCACTGCGGGGACACCCTCGGTGGTTTCCACACGTCTCGTCTCACCCATCGTGCCGGTGCGGGGCATCGGACTGCCTGCTGCTTCCAGTCAGGTACCCCTGCTTTAAGTTAAGGAGTTGTGAGGGAGGGGCTCACGAACAAGTGATTACTTTTTTGAAAGTAAGACAACTTGACTATCTTCTCCATAAGTTCAGAGCAGGAATATAGGTTCAGTTATAGCTTGAGTTCTAGGAGAGGAAAATCGTTCTTTGTGTACAATTTTGTCTTCCCCCTCCCCGCTATTGGAAAATATTTCATTTAAGAGTCCAAGCCTTCCCATTCTTTTCCCTATAGCTGAATGTGCATTAGAGCGGCCTAGAGGTCTAAAAGGGAACCAAACCGTAATAAGGGCCTATCTTCTATTGGTGATGGGCGTGCAACTCTGCTTCTCTGATCATTTGGGTATCCCTCTGAATACTTCTTGGATGTATGAAATCGGATGTCCTAGAGCAACAGCAGTTCTTTGGAAGTGAGATTCAACAGGAGCTTATCTTTAACCCCCCATTACCCGTGTTTTCTACAGATGGTGATGCTTCTTTGGATTGTGTTCTGAAACAATCAGGTGTTGTAGTGCCTCTCGTGACAGGCGTGAATCCTCGCTTCGAGTCAACGTATATCAGACCAACTTTGTGCTACTTGGACTCGCTAATCTATTCCATAGCTACGACATAAAATGTGATAAAGTAATTTTCGAAAAGTCATAACTCAAGAAAAGGTGTTGGCTGGACAGGTATTCATGTCGTGCGTGTACTGTGGCTGGCGCCTGGGCGGAGTCGTGCGGGGAATAGCGGACGACGGCGGCGGAAGCACCCCCTCCTCCTCCTCCACGACCAGCTCGCCGGTGGCGGGGGGCTTCGGCGGTGCGGCCGGCGGAGGCGCGGGGAGCGGCGGCGGGACAGTGCACGCGGGCGGTGGAGGCAAGCAGAGCATCTGCTGGCACTGCCTCAAGCCGCTGCCGCGATGTTCCATCTGCCTCATGCACATGGGCACCGAGGTGCGTGGCGAGTCCCCCTTCCTGCCCTCCGCCGCCACCGTCGCCGCTCCAGCGCCCGCGGACAGTGGCATGCTAGTCTCCTCCACCGCCACTGCTGCCACTGCCTGTACGGGCCCAAGTGGGCCTCCTACGGATGCCACTGTAATGCCCGAGAAGAGTGCTGGCGCTTCAGTCGCTGTTGCCGACGACAGACGACTGGAATTCATTGCGGCTAGGTAAGACTCCCACAAGTGATCTACTGCTCTAGGTAGGAAGAAATCGCCGCGTGAAACTTAAAATGTGTGTAGTCCCCTCTGTTGCGATCCTCTGGTTCATCCCGGGAAGGGATCGTCTAGCAGCAACCATATTCTCCTTATTTTGAAGTCTGGTTAGAATTATCAGGGTAGAAGTTAGTCCCTTCCCTTGTGAATTATGAGTTGCACTCTGGACTTATTTTTGTTGTCGTCACCTTTATGAATCAAGAGGACAATAAACATGTTCATGAAAATTTCTGCACATCTAAAAAACATCCAACTACGTATTCCATAAAGCCTATTTTGCACATCCTTATAGTTTTAGTCTATCCTGATTGGTTGACATTAATTCTCCGTTAGAGTCCGTATAATTTATCCCTGAATTTGAATGTAGAATAACTGGGAATTTTCATTCCACGTGTTCGTTTCAAAACAGCTTGTGGGAAAAAAAGGACTGTATTTACCTCTGGGTGAACGCTGTTTTTTGTCATTTTCACTAATTACACGAACACAGCGTTCCTTCTGGTAACAACGGAGTACTAATGCATGCCTTCGTGGAACCCAGAAGGAAATTTATGGATGCAGAAGGGATAGATTGTCCCTTGACATCCGCATTCGGGAATTGGCAGATTCATGTGAGCAGCGGGGCTTTATTTCGCGCAAATTGATCGAGAAAACAGTACATCCGTAGCCCCACCAGAAGAGGAATGGAACCCCACATTAAGCTATACATGGGTTCACCGTATTGCAACACATTCGCAGCCTGTTCCAAATCGGTAGCCATAAGTAAACCTCTTTGAATTTGAGCGTTGGAGGTCACTGTTGGAATAAGCACACGTCTCGTTTTTGTAGACGTCGTGCGGAGATGGGGGGGAGTTGTAGCGAAGCCAGTCGCGGTGGGGCCTTGCGACTGGCCAGTTGGTTCGTCTGGTGTCAGGCGTGTCGCCATGGCGGCCACGCCAGTCACATCTTCAACTGGTTCTACAACGGCGGTGGAGGCTCACCCCCAACCACGGTGGAGTGCCCGGTCAACAATTGTTTCTGCCACTGCGCTGGCCTGGATGTGGCCTTGCCACCGCCGCGAGCAGTTCCCAGGGGTCCTGGTCACAGCCTTGCACCAACCCCCTCATCTGCTGTCAACCGAGAGGAGCAGGAGACGAGACGTCTGGCTCTGCCACCGCTGGCAATCTCATCGGAGTCGTCGTCAGGTTCAACCTCGCCGAGGATGATGAAGAGGAGCTCTTTAGCTTCGGGGAATAGGAGGGAGATTGTGGATCCCATGGTGCTCGCAATGGATCAGCAGGACGGGGAGCGGGATGGACGGAAATCGTGAATTGTACCAGCCAGTCCTCACCCTACCTTCCCAGCTATTATGAGAAAACTTTTCTATCTGTGCTTTTGAGTAAAGACACTCGCACTTCGAGCGTACATTTCCCCAATTTACTTCCATTTTGCTGCCTGGAAGGGGCTAAATCATCTAGTATTTCTCCAATATGTAAAATACCTAGCTGGTGCAACGTCTGAAAACCTAGTGCTGCACGCACCGTCTTCTTCAAGTTAGAAGCGTGGGAGTACAGGATGAATCAACATCACTGTAGGCAGTATGACGGCCGTTTATTTATACAAGACGGAATATTAAAGGAAATGCAAACGACCCAATAAATTGGCAATCACAAAATCAAAGCATATAATAGAAAACACTAGAAGTTTTATTTGAGACATAAACAAGTAATCATTAAATAGTTAAATTAGTCATTCTCTGTCTTCTTGCGTTCTGATTCCATCTGTTTGTCGCGACTGTTGTTTTGCATGTCCATGTGTATACGATTCGTGCGATTGGCGCTTGTTCCATGTTTGAGCTCATTTTTCGAGCGACCCCTCCCTCCTTTGGCACCCATTAGCCTGTCCTCTTTATCAGCGAAATCGTCGCTAAACTTGCCTCCGGTGGCTTCGCTCGACATCCCGAATTATGCGAGAACCGGCGCACCGTAATTTCGCGTTAGGAAATAGCTCACTATAACAGTGTAAGCGTTTTCAAAAATAGAGAATAAAATACTTGAGCTTTAGTGCACGTATTTTAAATAACTTCTTTAAATTTTATAACATTAGTTGGCTTTGTAGCAAACGATAAAAGCAAGAACAGGCAAATGGAATGGAAATTCAGACAAACTTGCTATTCCTCATGTTGGTCATAGCCCAAAATTATGAAAAGTCAGAGGACTTACCTTTTCATTTTCACTTATGATAAAATAAAGGCTCCTGGTTATCGGGTTAAAGATCGAAGTCGACACGTTCCTAAACAACACTAAAAAAAATTTCAAGTCCTTAATACATTTAGCAACATTATGCAATAACATTCAAATAATATTTTACCCAAAAGCATCATTCCAAACATTAATTTCGTTAATGGCTCTTGTGGAGTTTGAAGAAATTTTTACTTAGCCTTATTTTAAGTCAATTTTAGGTGCATGTGGCTAACGATAACAACGACTTCAGGTATACTTTATTGTAATATAAGTATCTAAAAAATGCTTTATGACCATGCGCATGGGGATGAATGCACACATGTCATCTGTTCTTAGAAACTGCTCCGCAGCCAATTAGATTCTAATGTTTGATGAAAAGCTGAATTATCAAAATGAAACATCACTCTAGTGACTGTGGAGAATTAACTGTTATGAGTCCTTTAAAATTGGAATATCACTGTGGACCTTCGTAGCTCTCCTAGTCCCAGGTTACTCTATTTTTAAATATATGCTCTTAATAAGTGAATTACTAAAATGGATCATAGCATCAAACAATTATTATACTTGCTAATGCTGGCAGCCTCCTGTATGTGAGGATTAAAAGAAACAAATACAAGCCACAATCATTTGAAAATAAATCGAAATTTCAAAGCTGTTTGCCGAGCCAAATTTCATGTCTGGTGCACTATTTTAATACTCTCTCGATACGTTTGGACATTCGTGTGTTGAAGGTCATCTTTTAATGCAATCTCCAAATCAGTTTTCGTTAATTTTCCTCAGAGCTTAGCTCAATGGAAGCGTTTCCGTGGAGGAATGAAGACAGCTCCTATAGCAGTCTAGAATCAACCAACATCATTTGCCTCAGTGATTCTTATAAGGTAAAAGACAGCTTCGATTCATATCTTCTAGGTTTCGCACTATTTGCAATATCCCCCTGGAACAACTAAAATATATTCGTACTTTGAGAGCAGGGGTGGAAAATTTCCTGAAACGCTGTTTTTTGGCCTTCAGTACATATTAAAAAAGTATCTCGTTGGACCTGTTGTTACAGAAAAGAAAATCCAAGAGGCTAAAAAAATGATGCTGAAGCATTTTGGTCAAAATTTAATCTATGAAGATGGTTGGAGGTACATCTTAGAGGTATTTTAAATCAATTTATGGCTAATCAAGTTTTTAGAACCACAATGGACATCTCCCGATTCGTATAAAAGCGGTTCCAGAGGGAACCATTATTCCTGTACATAATGTCCTCTTTACGGTTGAAAATACCGACCCAAATTGCTACTGGCTGACAAATTATCTAGAAGCAAGTATTTTATTATACAGCCTCATTTATAGTCTATTCTTGCTCAAACTTGGTATCCACTAACTGTATCGACACAGTCCCTAGCCTTTAAAAGGCTTCTTTTTAAGTATCTAAGTGAAACGTCTGATGATTTAACATCCCTTCCAATGTTGATGCGGGACTTTGGATTTCGAGATGCTTCCTCAATTGAGGTATATTTGCCGCTTTTCATTGATTGTTAACTTATGTTTGCAATCAATCCACTGTTTATTTATTCTTATTATTTTCCACAGTCTGCCTCAATTGGTGGTACAGCCCATCTAGTTTGTTTTCAAAGTTCCTCAACCACGTCCGCACTTCTATTAGCAAGGCGGTATTACAGCTGTGAGATGGCTGGTTTCAGTGTTCCAAGAGCTGAACACAGGTGACTTTGTTGTGATCACTTTTCTCCAATTTGGTATATTGTAAATTAAACTCCCAACGTAGTACCAAGTGGATTAAAATAGTGCTTTAGTAAATACTTTGGCTGGCGCTAAATTAGGACTGAATTTCACAATGGCCTATCGCCCATGTGGTATATAATTAGAAAACTTATTCTCGATTCTTCATCTTGTATTGGACTTTTACTTATTGGTTTTCTGACAGCGACATTGCTTTCTCGGACTGGTAGCCAGGCTTATCTTTTAATCAAACTCTTGAAACCATGTCGCCTTGTTCCTTGCGCTAAACGTTACTGAGGACAAATTTGTGTGGTAGTTATGTACTAGTGCTACTAACAGTTAGACCTCGAGATGGTTGAGAAAGAAGAATCTAATGTTTTCTCAAACCCTTCAGCACAATAACCGCGTGGGGCGATGAGAAGGATGAAGAGGCGTACGGAAATCTTCTGGAAAAATTCCCCACGGGATTTATGTCCTGCGTTTCTGATAGTTACAACATTTGGGAGGTTTGTGAGACGATTTGGGGCGAGAAACTTCACGATCTGGTGAGCGAAACCTCCCTTTGCTCCTGTCTGAGTGTCAGCTGAGTCTACATTTGCTTCTCTATTTGCAGGTGCTTAATCGAGAGAGTACTCTGTTTATTCGACCAGACTCTGGCACCCCGGAAACCGCTGTATTACAGGTGTTGGAGATTTTGGGAACCAAGTTTGGGTACACCCTCAACGGTCTCGGATACAAAGTCCTTCCTCCCCACCTCCGGGTCATTCAGGGCGATGGCGTCAACCTAGAAAGCCTCCGTAAATCAAACCTATTAATCCGTTAAGATTACGAACGACCCCATAGTAGAGGCGATTCGTTGTTGAAACAATGAGCCCTCACTCTGAACGGTTGTTTGATTAGAAGGCTCTTGCCTTCTTGGTGTGATGTAAATCTCGCATAATCAGTGTGCTCACAAAAAACGTTGATATTGCCTACTTCTTCACTGTGAGTATCAATAGCCATTCATTTCGGAAAGCTTGGCTGAACACCACGCTGGATTGGGCTAACAGACAACTAAATAAGGTGGAGATGTTTAGGTTACTTTGTTGGCACACGTACACATTTGGATTTAACTTTGCCTCCTCGCTCAGTGGTTATTTAGGATTTCCTTATGCCTTAATTGGTGATTTGCAAAGTTGTTTTATCTAACAGCGAAAGGAAAACATGGTATGGAAAGTTAATCTGTTGGTTCGTGTTAAACAGTTTGCTAAGTTGTATACCCCTCAACAAACTTGGTGTCTCTTATCAACTTTTCATGAACTGGTTCATGATGTTACTAGCAAGGGTTTTGGAGGCGCTGAAGACGGCTGGCTGGAGCACCGAGAACGTCGCGTTCGCGAGCGGCGGGACCCTGTTGCAGCGCCTAAATCGGGACACTCAGAAATGCG
Source organism: Anomotaenia brevis (assembly GCA_030710315.1). NCBI lineage: Eukaryota > Metazoa > Platyhelminthes > Cestoda > Cyclophyllidea > Dilepididae > Anomotaenia > Anomotaenia brevis. The sequence goes on from JAUOZQ010000033.1 coordinate 751,315, forward strand.
CCTACAAGTGCAGTCATGCTGTCGTGAACGGACAGGAGGCAAGTTGCTTCCTTCTGCAGAAAACCAGAGATTCTAGCTAAATACTTCGAAGTCTTGGGTCTGTTTGGTTGGTAGTGGCTGACGAGTAGTTAATGGAAACTGTTTAACTGATTGGTAGATAGCCCCCGCAGCGGCATTTTACTACCGTAGACTAGCTTGCGAATTATGTCATAAAGCACCTTAGATGCTTTTGTAGTTAATTAGTTAATAATTTTTCAAGATGACTGGAATTCCTGCCTCCCGTCCAAGAATAAATTTCGGCTCTAAAGTTTGGGGGTTGTTTACAAGATAGAGAACCCAATCCAATTCTAGAATTTCTCTTGACTCCTGAGTTTGTGTATGCCATCGTAGCTTCAATTCGTTTGTGGCCATCTAGCCCTGGACTTGTGGAATGGTGTTTCTTTAAAACCATTTGGAATACCGTTATGACGGTTCCCATTCTAGGATATTGTAAGGTGGTATTCATGCTTGCTTTTGACTGAATATCCAGCTCCTTTAACCATTGTTACTTTTACCATAATACCTCCTCGATAAGTGCAAAAAGTATTTCTCATTCAGATAAAATTAAACTTACCTTCGACGTAGGGTTAATTTTACTCACAATCCTACAAAAAATAATCAGTGAGAGTTAGTTAACGTAGCTTACGCTATTTCGAGACAAACTGAACAGTTGCTTCTTCCAGTGAAATCGTTAACATGTTTTGTCTTTTACGTAATTATCACTGGGAACTTCCTCCTCGATGCACAGTTTAGCGTCTGCAAGCACCCAATCACGGACCCGCGAAAGAACTCCAAGAAGGGGCTCCTCTCTCTGCAACGGTCGCCGTCTCCTGAAGGCTACGTTACAATGGAGGAAGGTCAAGGGGATCCTGAAAAGGTGGGTGGGGTGCCTTTAGCCATCGGTTATTAACAGGAAGCCTCTGTGGTCGGGATGGCTGTCCTCTAGTTCTATCAAGAGCTTCTTCACAGCTCCCTGTTTTATCTTTGTTTGTAACTAGTCGAGTAAAAAATATCCAAGTAACTCAGAAATTGCGGATTCATAACCATGGTTTTTGCTTGCCACTGCTTTTTTTCCACTTCTTGAATTCGCGATGTGCAACAATTCCAAACCTCTGCTATGTGACGGAGAAGGTGTCAGCATTTTTTTGCCTATTATGAGATTTTTATTTCAGTGATTGTCATGAGAACTTGTCAAAATAGTTTATGTTGTTAAATATCAATGTGGAAGTTACACTTTGACTAGAAGCTCGGTCGGTTTCGAAAATCTGTACAGATAGTGGAAAGACCTTTACATTTATTGGGTTACTGCTTTTCCACTTAAAGTGCACGGAAAAGTAAACATTTGAGGTCACATCTCGCTCTCCTAAACCATGATCATTTTAAGCAGGGGAATATGATGCTAAATTTTATTCTAACACAACATTTCTTGACTATTATGTAGCTTTTGAAATTTTGGCAGTATATCGTACCTACTAACATGGTGATTGGTGCACAAGCCATTTTTATAACCTCACAAAAGTCTTTTTTGTTAAATGGACTTGACCAATTAATCACGGAGATTTCAAAGAAGAGATGGAAATATATCACGAGAAACCGCTATATATCACTTGTGGATTCAAAGTTGGTTGTGCTTTTTAGGACCTCCTGGTGACGGTGTTTGAGGACGGTCGGCTGCTACTGGATTATACACTGGACGAAATTCGGGAGCGTTCGGAACTACCAGAAGTTAGGAACGCCATGTTGAAGAAGGGGGTATCATGATCCCACTCGTTTTCGTAATAATGACTCACCCTTACTCGCTTTTAGATTCCATCTATTTTGTTCACTCCCTGCAACTATTCAAACAGAACTGGAAGAACTATAGACGTAACTTTCCTATATTTTAAATCTACATTAACCATCTAAAGACCAGTATGGCTCAAACCAGTTTGATCCTAAATTGTGGCTCCTAAAAATAAATGAATTACAACCGAAGCACAGGTGCAGTAAGGGGTGTTAGTTTGTGTCTGCGTTCGATTGCGTATTTATAATTTAAAAAAAATTAAAAAGAGCAGGTGTAACTATCAATTAGGTGAAATACGGAGGAACAGCCTCGACTTTTTTAGACCAGGAAAACCATTACTGAGAAATACGCCTGCTAAAATATCATTTTAGGAACTACTAAATGGAGAGACGTTATTGAAGCTATTCGGTTAGTTATTGTGGGTGATCTGAACTGTCAAATTCTTAATAGGATTAACTTGTTGAACTATTGCAATTTCTTCCGGATCCTACCAGATTCTCACATCAGCCTATCCTCCTATTTCTGCTCAAAGAGAGGCAGACACACGAAGGATCTAGAATCAATCTAGCATCAGTCTGGGTTAGTACCACTATTGATGCTCAAGAGAAGATACCTCAAAATTATTAGTAAAAATATTGTAGACATAGGCAAAATTTGAAAAGTTTAAACTAGACAGTTGTAGAAATGCTCCTCTAAATGCCAACATAAGTAGCTGTGTTAGGTTAAGAATGAGCACGTTGCTGGAGCCTTCGATTCAACATTTGGGGCTCTCCATTGAAGGCATCAAAGTACTAAGATTCTGAAAGTGAATTTTTTTTAAGTTTCAATAGAAACACCTTAGCTTTTACCTTGACGTTTGTAACAAGTTTATTATTCATAGATATATTGATTTTACAAAATTGTCTTTCTTTAAAACCACGATTAAACCAAATTACAGTTTTATCTAAAATTACATATATTAAAAAAATATTCCACATATTTTAGCTCATAATATTGTGAATGTGGCTAGAAGCAGTTCATTACTTTTGTCGTCTAGCTTGTTATACTACTTCAGTAGGGGTGGCAGCGAATTCAGAATCCCCCAAAAGATGAAGGGCAGATTGGGTTCGCTAAGTTTCCGCGATGTTGCACTTGCAACTATATATCTGCCTTTCTGCTGCATGACAGGATGTATCCTGTACGCATTGACATTCTATTTTGAAGAGGTTACGGAGACCAAATGTGGAGTTCATAACTTTATGCCGTCCATAAGTGGGGCAGTTTGCATGCGACCGCTGCTGCACTTGTGGCGATTTTGCATAGTCACACATTCTGTGCCAAGGTTTTTCATTGCCTATATGTACTATCGCTCCCACATGATGCTGTCTAGAATGGTCACTGACTGGAAGTTGTACGAACGACTTGTCCAAATGATATTCCTCCTTGATATGACTGACATCCTCAGTCTATGTGGTCTCACGATTGTTTCGACTGTTGATAACTTCTGTAAGTTTTTGAAGCTTAAGTTATACTTTAGATGTTCATGAACTGTTTTTCATAATATTTGGCATGTCGGGTTTGCTGTTCATGACACTCCAACTATATCTTCATACCCGCCTCAGTCTCCGGGGTGTTCTTCCCTATGCAGTAGGATCACATTTTCGTAATTTGTCTGCTTTTTTAGTTTTTAAGGTCTCTTAAAGAAAAGGCGTTATTTTTCCTACTGATGGTTTTTTGCGGCTTGTATGCTGCTATTTACTACTACCAACACCATGTTCTCTGCCAACCAAATTGTGAGTTTAACATGCTTTATTTGCTTTGATATGAAATTCTTATAGTTTATTTCCTGGCTCAGTATTCTTCATGCGTAGCGATTTTGTCAAGTGATTTCAAGTCTATATAAGTGCTTCGTCTTTCTTAACACAGCCTTTAGTTGGTTCTCAATTGCCGAATTCGGCATTGCATTTGCCAATATGGGCTTTCACGCTACTGCGATCCGCGATTTCTACAATGTCAAGATCGTGGCTTCGATTAAATGAGGAACTGTCTGATTCCTGCTTCATCGACCCGTGCCTTTGCTCTTGCCCTTACTACCCGACAATCTCCAAAGAATGCCGCGGCCGCAGATGCCGTCTCTCTTTCAGCCAGAATTTTATCTTAATAAATTGCTTTGCATTCTTTCTCCTCACTTCTACTGTACTTTAAAATCCCTGTTTACTGCGACTATTGTTATCTTTCATTTCTGACAGATCTCATGGCATCCCCTCATCTGCACGAGGAAACCGCAGAGATTGAAGGGTCAGTCGTGGTTTTTTAATTCCATATTTTCTATTTACATTTAATGCACTTTGCTGACCTTTCCTGCAATTTAAACAAGTAATCTTTTATCCATTGTAAACTACCTTTCGGTCAGAGTGGCCTCTTATTCTCCGAACGAATACCTTCGGTAATGCAGTTTGAGATGATGAGCAAAGTATTCTTGATTGAGATTTGATGGCACGCGGCTACATTGCTTCTTCCCTCTCAAATAGTGCCTGTCTGCTAATTGAATGTGATTCATTTATCGTTTTTTGTATTTATTCGCATGTAGGTGCATCCGCTCTTTTATAATCCGCTCGATCCATGGAATAGTGCAATCACGCTGTGGAAGTCCCTACTCCACCACCTGTATCTCCGATGTTGGGGCTCGTAACAACCTCGTGAGTTTCTCATTTTTGTCCTTCCATGACTTGGGTTTGCCTTAATTAACGGGGCAGAGCTTTACCCTTTTTGAAACTAAGGTAAAAGGAAATGAATCTCATTAGTGATTCGTTCCTCATGATCTAATCAACGAACACGTAGAAAATCACGGGCCCCTTTCTTGATTCAACCTTGGGTATCCACCCAGAAATTGAACATGGCACTCCTGCGTTACTCGTGCAATTCGGAGAACTAGTAAAACTGAAGTTTGCGTGACTTTTAGATGATCTACATTGAGGAGGATCCCGAAATCGGAGCCACAATAAAGCAGAACTTCGACTCCGGTTTTCCCATCCGAGTCGGTAAGTTGTCCTGTTTCTCCATTTATCTCCTGTTCTAATTCGTATGAAAAAAAGCGGCCAAATTACGCCGTTTTCTGAGAAGCTGTTAGTGCGCTTTTTGTCTGGTATTCGGTCATTCGAAAGGTTCACTCTTTGGCTTTGAAGTCCTACGTGGTGCAATTCTTGAAGCGTTGAGTAAGTAGTACACGTCGGGGACATGAGTGCCTCTCACGGTCACATGTGCACACCTAAATTCTGATCGCGTAAAGATAATTTAACTCCTATTTGTGGATGCTCCTAGACTTTCGAGCTTTTTCAGCTTATGTGGTTGGTTTCTTGTATACAGGGGATATCTTCAGCCTGGAGATCCTACTGAAGAATGCCCTGGGGCGGCTGGTGGGCCTGGAGGTGTGGCAGTTCCGGCTGGACACGGAGGACAACCTGCTGCGCCGCGGCCGCCTGCCTTGCTCCAAGGTGGTGGCCAACCACTCGGGCCTCCAGCCCACCATCTCCTCCCTCCCCGCCGCCGCCGCTGGGACTGCGGGAGTTGTCGCACCCAACGTCGCGGAGGCACCACAGTCGCCCTGCTTCGCTGTCGAGGACTTTCGGCGCTCGCGCCTCTTTGAGCGGCTGGCCAGCCTCCTCAAAACCCTCGTCGTCACCACGCGCATGCTCCCAGGTTTGTTGCATTACCACATGAAATATTCCCCTTCCCTATTCTCTGTGAAGAGCTTGATGGTAGCACGAGATCCAAGTCTAATTGAAAAGAGCATACTCCTGAGTATAAGACAGTTACACTAGGACGCGTCACAGATCTTGGGGTTTCTGAAGCACCTATAGGAAGTGGACAAACTCAGCCTACCTGTCTTGTCGGATTTAATGGTAGTTATAATTGCAGATGTGCTCTTCCGTTAGAACTATTTCATGTCCGATGCAAATGTCAGGCTTTCTACGTATCTATGGTCTATTTCAACTGTTTCAGGAGCATTGATTGGCCTACTTTAAAGTCTCTATAGACAGCACAATGGAGTCTCCGTGTTACCTAGAGGCCTTGCTCGCAACTTGTGTGTTGAGAATAATCATTCAGCTGGTTGCAAAAGGCCAAATATCCGTTAACCCTCGGGAGTAGAAAACAGCTATGAATCAGATCTGATTTCATTCTCTATACCATCTAACAGTACAGGAACAAAAACAGGTCATGACATCTGGAATTTTGAATGAGTTTTTACCTGTTGAAGGGCGCTTTTGGGTATCTTGTACAGTCCACGAAACTCACGCCGTTTCATTGCGCAACACGACTTTCTACTTCATGTTTGACCCTAACCGTCGCACAGTGCAGGCTGCGAACATCAGTTACACATCAGGCACCTAGTAAACACTTTTAGGCTTCAGGGGGAGGTTCCATTAGTGTTCGAAAAGACGATAGATCGAGTCGATAAGACAGGCGTTGTTTGATGAGTCGGTCTAACCCAAGGAAGGGAAAGGGTGTGTCGCTATGGCTGGTAGAAAAGCGCTCCCGTCTATGCAAAATACCAACAACATCGATTTTTCTCTGCGTTGTATTCAGCCTACGCGTACACGCGAAACCAGCAGCACGACATGCGTTACACCCTGTGCCGTGGCGACGTCCCCCACGACCGTCTGGGCGGCGACGGCAGCGGGGCAGTGCTCTGTCGCCAGGTAGGCCACCTCTCACCCGGTTTGGCCGTCGGGCCGGGCGCGACACCGCTTTTCCTCAATGTCTCCGTGCGCTACCGCGCCGACCTCTCCTCCATCGACTACCTTCAGCCCTCCCCCGTCACCGCCACCGCCATTAATCAACCCTCTGGCGCTCAGCGCAGGCCGCGTTCAAGACGACCGTAAATTGTTGGACTTTGAAATATTGTCCATTTGATTGTAGCTCACAGTTTTTTAGTCTCTTTCGAGAATAGAAATGCCCTTTCCAATAGGTAAACAAGTGTGGAGTTCTTGGCTTCATAGGGAGAACGAGATTAATCCCGTGAATTTTTAGGGCTCGGAGTTTTATTACGGTTATAAAAGTCCGTACGGCTTTCGATGTAGCCAGCTGTAGTCGAATCGCCTCGTTTCAGTGCTGCCGTAAGAAAGTGTCTGGAACTGTTAGTGAAAGTGTTTTCCTCCAAAAGTGAAGTTTAATGGGTTTGAATGCCTGGTCTTGAGGCAACGGGCGCGAACCAAGGCTCAACCGTCTTTTGGGAAAAGGACCATTCTGCTGTGATGCTTAGGGTTTAGAGATTTTTAACAGTCAAAATGATCAGTTTCGCTTATGCAGTGTGTTGATATCGTTGAATTTCCCTGCTAGAATGATGCTTTAAAAAGGAATAAAATGTTTTATTTGGTACGTGAAAATCGCAGGGTCAAGTGATGAAGAAAGCTTAACAGTGATATGGTGACTTTAATAAGCACAGGTTTCGTATTCACATGCCGAAATAGAAAAAAATGTCCGTTTTTTATGAAAGTAATATCAAGTATCCACGGAGTTGCATTTTATCTGCGTAAGAAACTTGGTACGACGATTCTCGAGTGAGCATATTAGGTTGGTACGGGGGCCGAATGAACGTCTTTGTCGCTGCGTTGATGTAATGTGAAGTGCGAAAATTGAACTGTGGGAGAAACCCCAATGGGGTCGCTGACTCTTACAGACGAACTCGCTAGCAGTTAGGTGGGTAGTGTACAGTTAGGTTCCAAGAGTAGGTAAATTGACCAGAGCTAAAGGTTCCCGCTCCGAAATTGGCACTTCTGGGGCCATTTTTGTTCTCTATGTCTATCACAATTCGCTGCTTGTTCAGTGATTTCGGTAGTATTGCTAAACTGATATTCCCCGTCGACTATCTCGACCTTTCATGCCCATCACCCCCAATAGGTGCAGTGTTTTGTGCATTCATTCAAGGTGTGTGAGACCAGCGTTCGCAGCTACATTGGAGGATGAAGACGAGTACCTGGAAGGCAGCGAGGAGGAGGAGGAGGGTGACAGAGAAGGCGACGGTGAGGGCTTCGAGGGCGAAATGGACGACGAGAGACTCACCTACCGTATTGGCTGTGAGGGCCTCCCTGTAAGTGACCCACCTTTGGTTGCATCCATTCACGAATGCTCATTTTACTGTCGTTTTAACTTTGGTCCTGATTGCTATTTCAGGAGGCTGAAGGGGAGTTTTATTACGACGAAGTGGCGGGTCGGTACTACTACCTCCAAGACGAACAGCTGACCGAGGAAACTGCGGCAGGCGAGGCGGGCTTCCTGAGCTCGAGTTCGGACGACAGCGACGAAGACGACGCGGCCATGTCGCGCACCTTCGTATCCGACGAGGCCAACCCCTACCAGCGCTCCGGCGGGGGCACTGGGGAGCCCCTTCATCTGGCCTTCGCGTCAATCGATCTGGCGGCGGGCGACGCAGGCTTGAAGGGCGTCGAGGGCAGTGTCAGTGGCTTTGGCTGCGCCCGAATGGCTCATATGGTGGCCGAGTTGCGAAAGAAAAAGGCACGCCCCACTTACTAATCAGTGGTATTCAGTAGTGGGAGCTTGTCGTTGTTAATTGTGTGTGATTGTTGGGACCCACAGGACCTAGATCTCTTCCGCGTGCCAGGATCGACAGGGGGATCCGGTGGCGGTACTTCTACCTCGGTATTTGACGCGAGCGCGCTTGGCGACGAGCTGGTTCGCCACGAACAGCGTCTGCGCGAGTTCGACGACTTCCTTGCCGACTTCTGCGCTGCCGGCGGGAATTGAGTGAATTAACTTATCTCTTTCTCTTACCCCGTTCTTTTCATTCTCCTCTCCTCACTTTATTCAGACTCCGTCTGTACTTTCAAATGCATTTTGTAACAATGAATGTAGGCCTCACTTGTATAAGCAGCAAAAACTATCTTATTTCTGGTGATGGGAAATGCAACGCTGTTATTACAAATGTATACAAAAGCCGTATCAAATTAAATAGGAGGTTGCACTCATAAGGTGGTCTAGTCGGATATTTTCGAGCAGATCGGTAGTGGAAATGCACTCCAAACGAGGTTTAGGGTTCTTCAAACCACCGAGATCCAGACGTGCCGACTCGAAGATTTGCTTGCTCGGGTCGAAGAATTTCATCGGATCTGGTTCGGGCAGAATTTCCTAATAAAGTGGCAAATGAAAAGGGGCTAAGTCCTATTCACACATCGTAGTCATGTATGAAGGACAACAGAACTATCCAACGAATTCGCCTCATGAAATAATTCCCAAATATATACAGAAATAAGTATCAACTATGCCTACATTGCTTGAGTGAAAAAAGGTTCTCATGACGGAGAGAACCTGCATTCTTTCCTGCTAGAGATTCATGACAGAGGTTAGGTGACATTTCGGAACCCAAACCTCACATTAGAAGCCAATAAATTGCTATAACTTAGAAATGACACTTTTAGTAAGCTCTGTGCTGCCCCTTACAATTAACCGTTTAACTATTGGCTATTAGCACAAACGTAAACGGAATACATCTTACAGTAATCACACACTGACGGTGGCTGAATACAAGACTACTTTAGCGAGACCGAAACGATGTCCTAACAGGCTAATCAAAGCCTGAAGATTACCCAATGAGAAAGACGATATTGTTAGGATAGAAAATAAGCGTATTTTATGTAAGCAACTGACCGCTTTAGGTGGATGCAAGCGGGCAGCCTTAGCAAGCAGGCGTTTACGGTATCGGGCTATCCGTTCCTTTTCGGCGAGCACAATCTCTTCTTCATCCGCCTCATCTGCAGGCACTAGATCAGTAAATATCCGTTCCTGACGACCGAAATTGACGCTCACACCCTCTCCAACAGACTTCATCTCCCTCTCATGTTTTCGCAAAACAGCCCGAACTGACTCAGCTGAAGGCTCTCTCTAGAACCGAGAGAAGTACCAGTGTACAGCAAAAGTTATTGGCGATACCGAAAAGGTTCGCGTGTTGCAAAACAGCATTGAAAAAGACAAAACATAATAGCTAGTGTTTGAGGCACGGAAGAGTAAACTAACGGAGTTTGATGCCGCATAGACGCGATTGGCAAGTTGAATTAGTTCCTCTTGCAACGCTTTTACTGTATTGGCTTGTGGAGTATCGAGGGTAAGTGCCCCCAAACCTTTGGATAAATGAGGCTCATCCAGCACAGAGAGGTCAAGAGATGATGCGACATCAGGCTTGGGTGGAGGCGAACTACGTATTTCAATATCATCTGCATTGACGGCGTCATTTCCTCGAACGGACTTGCGAGGAAACGAGTCAGGAAATTTAAGATGTTTGGAACTCGATTCTATCGGTGAGTCCTGAAAGCGAACCTGTTTCATCGTGTTTGTGAGCCGACCAGATGGAACGCCTAGAGAAGGAAAAGTGCCAATATTAATATTGAATCAACAAAATGTTCATATTTACAAAACGCACCTTCATCTGACAAAAGGGAAGCATCAGACAGCAAATCATAGCTGTAGCACAATTCTTTATCCATTGATAGTCAGAACACGTGGCTGTGCCTACAGAAGAATATAAAATCCCACTCCCTAAGCAGTAGATTTGGTGGTTGCCCTGGTAACAATTAGCTTTATATAAAACAAAATTTTCAAACGCTTTTATTTTATTTACGTGAAATCTTGACTTTTGCTATAATAAAGTAATATTTGTTTATATTTATTTAATCTGCATGATAATATTATAAGCGTAGCGGGTTTTGTCTTAGCGTGTGCTTCTTCGTCGTCGGCTAGTGCTAACTGTACTGTATTAACATTTTTAGGCTGTTTCACAATTATTCAGGTAAATAACAGTATTTGCTAACACTTGTCTCGCTGTGATGATGAAGGCTTCCATCTGTCGTATATTTATTAGATTGGATTCCTATTTCAGGATGGCTGTAACTTCTAAGAAATCTGAAATCGACGAGAAGGTAGTCAAAATAGAATCTTTCGTAAATGAAAAGCTGCGCAAGGATCTGTGGTAAGTTTGAATATTCACTCAATTGAGTAAGACATTTTCTCTAGTCTTGTCCTTGAAGCCGGGGACAGAATTTATGCTGAGATTTCGGAATATCTTGAATTGCAAAATCTACTGGAAAAATTCTCCGAAATGAGGGTTGATGGAGACGGGAGTGATTCAAAAGGTGACGAGCCCATCGAGACAATGGTTGATATGGGTTGTAACTTCTACCTCAAGGCGGAAATGTAAGTCGTCTGTTACAGTTTTATATATCATAGTTTTACGATAAGCCTATCTACATTTATTCACATTTAGACCATCTATAAATCGTCTCTATGTGGACATCGGGTTAGGTTTTCACGTCGAATTAACTAGAGCAGAAGCGTTGAAGGCGGTGAAGGAACGCATCGAGATCCTGACTGCACGTGCAGACACTTTCCGCGTCAAGGCCAACGAGATCCGTGCTCGGATCAAAGTCTGTCTGGAGGGGCTGCGCCAGCTGCAGAACCTTGACTTGGAAACCCGGCCCGACTACCGTGACGTGTTTGCCTGAGGCCCCTCCTCCGTATTTTATCTATGTATATATTTTTATGGCTGAATTTACAAGACTAAAGATGACCTATTTTTATGAACATACATCTCCCAAGGGACTCGGATAATCGCGGAATACTCACTTTCACCTAACAACTTCGGAGTGTTCATTGAGACGGTGCTTGTTAGAATGCGAATGGAAGATTTTCACATTACTAAAGATGTTTGTACATGATATGAATGACACAAATCAAAGTGGGTGGGTGGCGATTTCCCGAATTAGTCCCTCAGTAGTCATCCTGCATCGAGCGTAATTCATCCCGTCGCTGTGCCAGATTCTACAAGACAAATTGACAAGACGTTGGTTATTTGAGTAGCAATAGCAGCTTATTTAGTAAGTCAAGTATTGGGACTTGCCTCTTTGATTTTGGATACCTGCTGAAGAGCGGAATCGCGGGACGCCTGAATGGAAGCCAAAACGGTGATTAACTTGAGGAGAATGAAACAGCTGTTGTGTTCATGCGTATTTATTATTCATGGACGCGTGCACTTCACTACTAGACCTTGTCTCAAAGAGATCCTTCACAACTGTGCTACCGCTTCTAAAATAAAACGCGGTACGTTCATCTTGCCGGGTGTCGAAGTTCTACATTTGGTTTGTAAATGGCCAACTCTTTTCCTCACAGATTTACACGACTTGTATTTAAGTGTGGTCCTTTAAAAATTTACCTTTATGCAGAGAATTTCCCTTTAAATAAGTAAAGCAGGTAGGGGAGCTGAGTACCTCTGGATGGATAAAATCTGGATCAGAGATTGCAGAGAGAAAATCAGAAGTGGGACGTGGAGGTGCGGCAGCAACAGCACCGATGTCTGCTGGGGGTGCAGCAGGCGGAAGAGTGGACTCGGTCAGCACCACAGGAGTCCCCCTCGGAACTGAGTCATCTCTCACCGTGGTGCATCTTCCACCCGCGCCTGTAAAGCCTCACAGTTACTCATGGATTCCATTACAAACAACAGAAAGCAAATCTGATTACCGCTGGTAGGAATTGTGTAGGTACTCCCGAAATGAGATTTGGTGGGGGCTCTTTGCTGGGATGACTGTGCATAGAAGACAACATGTAAGTTCTCTTTGAAATTTCACGTTAGATAAGTAAATACCAAGCATACACTGTTCGCAGGACGAGGGATTTGACTGACGTTGCGCGTGGAGCGCCGTGGTTCATTCTTGGTGGGTTTGCCAGAAGCAACACTAGCTTGGGAGTTCTTCGCTTGAGCCTATCAAGAAAGAGGAAAGCATGCCAGTATGAAGATCCCTCTTCATGACAAGAGAACCCACTAAAACGATCTGAGAAGTGTCCAGTCCCTACTTATAGTACCAGTATCTATAAGCAACGGCAGTGGCAATACACTATTGAATGGTATAATAGGATAAGAGGTCAGTACAATCGACTGAAACTCGAGCTTGAGATTGAATTACATGGCTACAAAATCAAAGGAAAGATAACTAGGAAAATTCTTTTTCCAAGAACTTTACAAAGGGTGATAAGAGGTGAAGTTATTTATCGACCTAGGTCCCTTGGATAGTTGTCCCATTCTCTACAGAACCACTAACGAGGAACGCGCTTATCGCCCTAAGAGCGGTTAACGGTGCATGAAATCCCAGAGCATTACCCTCTGGACAGACTCCTCGGAGCGCTGGTTGTTGGCGTACTGCTCCTGAGCGAGGAGGGCGCGCTCGTGAAGCTGGTCGGAGGGAGCGGCCTGTCGCTGGAGCTCGCGCTGCTGCTCCGCCAAGAAGCGTAGACGAGCGCGCTCCGCCTCCGCCGCGGCAGCCGCCTCCGCCCGCAGGTTAGCCTCGCGCTCCATCCGCCGGCGCTCCGTCCGCTCCGCTATCTGCTCCGCGTACGCTGCCTGCAAGAAACCAGTCAAACACGATTCACACAATACCGAACAGACTTTCCATTCGTCCTGGAAGGGGACCTGTCGTACACAACTGTCTTCCAGTGCGATAGCTGGAAAGCTAACAATAAAGAGATTCAGGTATAATAACGCACTAGTCAGGAAGATAGTTGAAACATTGCGAACCAAAGCCATGACCCTGCCGTACAAGTCAATTCATTTATTTATAAAATCACCTCAGTAAATATACCAGGCCATCCAATAAGTTCTGTCCGAATTTGGAAAGAATAGAAAAATTGACCAAATCCTACATTTAAATAAAGATCCAGTGGTTAATGTACTTTCTACGACTATAGATGACTTCCTTCCACCTATTAACGGGGTTATTAATACATTATTGCAAAAGACTTTTGTTTTGATTTGATGAATTCACATGTCACCAATCTCTTCCTACTGCATTGTGACCAACGAAATAAATGGTTGTCCGGGGTAGGATTAAGGTCGAGATAACCAGTGAATGAGGAATGTTCTCACAGCGAAGTTCTTCAACCGATTGTGAGGTGGCTGTTGGTGTGTGTGAAGATGGAGTCGTGTATTTTTTTGATGAAACCTCACCACTCCCTTTCCGTTTATTAGAGCAGGTCCTTTTACCTCATTAAAGCTTGGTTCAAAAGCCCTAACTGCTGAGAGCGTACCTGAGCATTAATTATTTGTATTAATTTGTAACAAGTCAAAATAGTTCATTCCTTGGCGATCCCACCCTGTTTAAAGAAGAACCTTTATCCTGTGAAGTCCCCTTCTTAGCGGCTGTTACTGGGGTCTTCAACCCCTCCCCCCGCTACGAAGTCACTGTCCACAACGACGCTTAACCTTTCGATAAAAGATTTATTTTTCACCAGTCATCAGTCAAAAGTCGATTCAGGAAAGAGGTGAAACAAACTGGCGAGAGCGGAGAAGAGAACAACAGATGCCAACTCGATATGAGTTGACTATCTTCAGAAAATGCATGAGTCAACCATTTTCCAAATTTATGCGCTTTTCTAGTTTTACAATAACGATGAACAGCTATATGGCATGAAGTAAGTTCAAATGTCAATTCCTCAACTGATAATTCAAGGGCTGCTGCTCTAAGAAGCTTTTCATAAAAATCAAATGGGCCGTGTCTAGTTCGATCTTCAACTTCGTAGAGGGTGAAATCTCCACTCCGCGAACTATCTTCTGCAGATTCTTTAATCATTCCAATATTCATCTCCATGAACTTAGTGGATGATTTTAGCCGCTTCGTTGGCTGACGAGTTCTTGTTTTTGACCTCGCAACACATCATATACCCAAAAAGATTATTGGAAACTTCCATGTTTGTAAGGTTTTATCAAGCAAACTTTGGTATTGGTATTCTACAATTTGATCAGTTTAAATGCACCTAAACATTAAAATAATGTTCAGTTCAATCAAGATAAAAATTGTTCTTAGATTTCGTTTAATTAAAAAAAGACAAAAAAATACAAAATCGGATGACCTGCTATGCACGACTCTTGCGATACCATAACTGGAACTCCAACAATCCAGAAATTTGAATATAGTATCGTACTAGGCAAAGCGCTTATTGAGACCCTGTGTGCTGGGGCTATGGTCCTGCCATAACTGTTGCTCATCTCTTTATAAAAGGACATTTCAAAATAAAGTCTAGAATGAAGATATTGTAGGAGCCCTCAATACCCAAGGTGCATGCGCTATCGCTTACTTGTAGCTCCATCTGCTGCTGTCGCTTGACTGACTGATTAAGCCCCTCCTTCTCCAGGAGATCAGCAAGTCCCCGACCCCTGCAGAAGTTGGTGGGAGCGGGCTCCAGGGGAGCATCTTCCTTCACCGGCTTCTGCACTTCCTTGTTTGGCAGAGTTGAGGCCGCAACGACTGCATACTCGGCTTCGGCAGTCTCGACAGCTAGACGCTGAAGACGCTCTCGTTCACGCGCCTCTCGCCGATCGGCCACCTGCTGATCAAGCTCCGCTAACCACTGCCGACGTTGCTGCTCCTGCGAAAAGGAAGAGAGCAGTAAAGCGAAGTCAATATGTGAAGCTGGTGACAGCATTATCAAGTGGGTGAATCGTTCCGAAATACACACTACAATACAAAATAGACACCCAATTTTCTCTCTGCATTTGTATTAATGCAGTTAGAGAGGTTGCTATGAATTTGGTTTCACTAATTTGGTTGAGCAATGTTCATCTTATCGAGAGTTTACACAAACTAAACTCAGGTAAAAGCCGTGTTAACAATGAATTTGAATAACATTCGCGAGTAAAGACTTGCCTTAGTATTATACTGCCATATAGTTAATGAAACTGCATCAAGTATACCTTAGCTATAACTGGCGTCTTCGGCAAGCTAAGCTACCCAATAGTGGACACTTATCGACCACGCCCCACTAAAAGCATTCAAGAATTGCAATTATCTAGACAATATAACGAAAATAAACAGAATAACGAAAAGAGGCGTTACACGAAAGTTAAACTGAGAATTCTAACCCTTGTGTGTGCCTCTTGATTTCGAACGTAATGCTAAAATCCGCATTCGATTTACAGAAAGAATGTAACAAATTTATAAGTGTGAAATAATCTTGGAATTGAAAAAAACTAGAAATATTTTTGAGAAGCGAATGCGTAAGATGAAAATCCACCGTGAATAGTCTGAGGTTTCCCAGCTACCCGCAAAAAATCAGTATGCGAACAAAACCTAGTACAACTTCTTTTCTCACGGAACCTGGGAAGTCGATTAGTCATCAGATGCGTATTTCAAGTAAGATAGATTATTTGCAATGACTTGTGAAAGCATGCACTTATATCGACCATAGGGCCACGAGTACACTTTTCGACAAGGTTATACGGATGTTTCGAGTATCATATTTTACGCAGAAGGTTTACCTTCAACTGTGCCTCAGCTAACGGATCTTCACCAAGGGGCAAGCCACCTAGGTAGTTGCATCGTTGGAAGCGATGGAAATCTCTTGCAGGTGGTGCAGTGGTTGGGGACTGCGCCTTCCTACCTCCACCGCTGTCGCTAGATCCATTCACTGCTGGCAGTGGCAGCGAATCCATGGCTGAAGCCACTCGATCCTTTGATAGGCGGTCGAGCTCAGCTTAAGTCAGAGGAACATTTAGGATGAGATGGAATCCATTCATTCGAATTAAACGAATAAACTAAGGTGTCTCCTAATCCTATACCTTTTGGCGTCTTTACGAGCCAAAGGCACGTTGTTTTTTCATAAAACGAGGCCTAAATTGGTTGTTTTTGTGAGCAGCACCAGTTAGAAAAACATTTATTCAAATACGGTATTTAGACTTCAACATCCTAAATCTTCGATAGGCACCGTCCTAAAAATGATAAACCCAAACCCATATAAAGGACGTCAGCTTTCAATAAGTAACCATAAAAATTGAGGAATGAGATAAATTCTGAAAATACTCATGAACACGGCCTAAAAAAAATAGTAGAAAAAGATATTGTTTACCAACAGTGGATATACGATGTTGCTCGCAGTACGCAGCGACCACAAAATGGTGGAATGAGGAAATTAGATACCTTGGTGCACATTTACGTATGACCGGAACAATGGAGCAAACGATGCTTAGAAACAGACCCAAAGGCTACCCGGCCATTGGTTACTTGGACGGAAACGGAAATCAAACCAGACCTATACGGCTCCTTAAAATGATGTGATACCACAAATGGGGAATTTTGTCACATGGAATCACCTAGTTACAACACCACATCCAAACCTTATCAATCCAAAACGGCAATTCCACTGAAGGAATTCGGGTTTAAATATGACTTATCATATTCGAAAATCAAAAAAATTATACGAAATTAACTAAAATGGCTATCACATATCTAATACTACCACAATGAGCGAAGGGACCCGTTTAAAGATAAAAAAACACTACAAATTACTTTGTTCCTGAAGCCACTGGAGACGTTTGCGTTCCATCAATGTTAGGGGACGTTGGTCATTTGGATTGGCAGAGTCTTTTACAACATCACCATTTTCCTGAGCAGAAATATCGGCCCGATCGTCATCATTCTTAACTTCGTTGCGAGGAGGCGAATTGCTGACCAGTGCATGAGTTTCGGGTTTTTGTTCTGGAAAAATAACGTTTGCATTCATTGACGTTAAGTTAAATTTCTGAAATGATTCGACAGTTTACATTCTGTAAAAACATGCATCTAGTAAAACTCACTTCGAAGACACTTGTTTGCGACCAAGTAGAATGACGCTATCAAGTCTACGAGTTGTGACTCAGTAAGTTTGTCCTTGTTGAGTTCAATCAGTTTATGAACGGCCTCCTCGATGGATTCTCCACCCACAGCATCTCCAAAATCAAAACCGTTGGAGGTAGAACATTTAGATTCTGGTGTGGAATTGACTTTCTTTTCAACCATTAGTGGCGTGTTCTCCGAAATTTCCTATTTCAATAAATTGACAAATTATTACATCCTTATTCACGTATTTGTTTGCAAATGCACGAAACATCCAAACCTGATTATTTCCCAATACACTAGTCAGCATCTGTTGTGAAACAATGCCAGTTTTACCATGAATCCATGCATTTTTAGTTCCACTTTTATTTCCTCTTTGAGCTTTTACTGAATTGGCTCTAGTGTCTGCCTTCGCATTAGGCTTCGAGTATTTGGTACTCATTACTGCAGCCGCGTTACCAGTTGCTTTACACGCTAGTCGATCTTTTCACTAATATAATTGGTCTGTTCATTTTACTTGTGTAGTAATCGTCATGACAACGACCTTGAAATTGATCTAATCTACTCTGCACAAACGCATTATGGATATTTACTGAAATTATTATTTTAACTAAAAAATGCGTTAGTGCCCCGAGTATTTAAAATGATGTGCAAGAGTACTGGAACATGTCAGGCACAAAACACTCGACCAACTCTATTTTAGCACATGCACTCAGTTATGCAAAAGGATCCATCGATCTTTGGTACGCCACTATTGCCCACCCTGAAATATATTAATTCAATGTTTTTTAATTTATAATTCAAGAAGATATGAACCTGTCTCATACGGCACGAAGACATCCGAATATAGAGTTCACTTCACTGGGGTTTTAAACAGTTAGCTTCTTTTCTATCGGGGTATGCCTTTCGTAGTCTTTGAGAAACTTCGGTATTTTTTTCAACTGTAGTGGTCTCAATAAAGACAAATACGCCATATGGCTTGTTTAACTAATTAGGAAGTAACTAAGTTGTATGAAGCCATTTGACATTTCAAGAACTTAAAGATTTAGAAAAAAATGCTTGTTATCATTTCACTGCACACAGATTATCCATGAATCTTTGCTCTTCTACCAAATTAAATGAGTAAACCTTGATCTTATTTTACAGTGTTAACTATTGCTCACAGTAAACTTATTAAAGCACACTAGTCCTCCGTCTCTATGTAAGCAGACATGATTAAATTACTATACTGCCGATTCTCAAAAATGCATGGTCTGCGTTACATATGTATATTTCAAACTTGTTCCAAAAGAGTTATTGCGAGAGAAAGTCAAAAAGGCACTCTGTTGCCACAACAAAAATCACTATGGATCTACATTTAAGGAATTGACTTTTAGGGGATTGATATGATATAGCTATTTATGTCATATTCTTCGAGAAAACATGCAACATAGAAGAGACAAGCATGCCGGCATATTTGCAGACTCAGAAGCTCCAAGAGAGCGTCCTGTGAACAGGATGCATGTACTTGTGTGTGAGAACAATTAGTACGAATAGCGTTAAACTATACTCCAGGGGCCAATTGGCTGGCAACTATCAGCGATCGGTAGAGTAACACTTGGGCACGCTGACTGATAGGAGGAATGATAAGACGAAGGTGATTAGCAATCACCGATTGTGGCTCCAACATTCCATTAGTGGGGTTTTGGAGAAGGTTTAGGTATTTATCAGAGTTAAGGAAATCGTTGGCAACTTAAATAATTGATGTAATTATAAATGAACCGAAGGGGGCAAATGCACTGAAAATGGGGTGAAAACCCAATGTTAACAACAAAAACAATAACAACAACAGCAAATGCTAGGCGAGTGCCAATTTAATAAAGAAAGCGGGGGAATACGCAGTGAAGACGAAGTAAAAGCGTGCTTGGAAGTCGAGCCTCGTAATCTGGCACCTCGTTAGGGGCTCATATCCGTGGATCCAGCAAGGACACCATGAGGTGGGGGACCAAGCCCCTCCATGGCCGACCTGACGACCTCGACACTCGGCCACGACCACCGTTGCTTAACTCGAACCAGGCACTTAAACATTCTTGTTTCTCGCAAACCCCAGTAGGACGATTTCTTCCACCATTAGGCCTCCGAGCAACTGGATTACAAGCGCACACCATCACGCCAGCCGCACCTCCCTCCTTCCATCTCCTCCCTTCACTTGCGGTGACTAATTAATGAGCCAGCTCCTCACCGTTAGCCTTTTCTTCTTTCCACGAATTCGCATTGCCATTACATGGCATCAAGACGTCTTCCACAAACTAAATCCGTCAACAAAGTGCAAAATGAAGTGCTATGGCTGAGGGAATGCTGCTTTCAAGGCGATAACTTCCAACTGAATGAGGGCACGAATTGGAAATTAACTGACAGAGGGTGAATGCACCTAGAAGGGAGGGGGGAGGTGAACGCCACAACGGCATGGAGAAAAGGAATTGGTTGAGAGGTGGTTCAAAAGGAAAGGGTGGTGAGATGTAAGTGTGAAGAGAAGAAAGGGCTTGAGTGGAAGTCGAGCCTCGTGATCAGCTGGCTGACGAGTAGAGTCGAGGGTCCTGCCAAAGCGCCAGTGGAGGGGCGACAGTGCATTCACATGGCTGAGCTGATGGCCACGGTACTCAGCCACGACCGCCGCGCCCCATCCACACTGCACTCAGCGCGAACCCCCGTATTTATCTCATAGTTTCTTTCTTCACCTTTCTTGTGTGGTGCTGATATTTCAGTGGACAGTAGAACTGATAGGAATATCGGTGTCTACCCGTGCTGGCCAACGACCTCTTGCGCCACCTGCCCTCCACTGCTCCATTCTCTTGCAACCTATTGCTCCATTATCACAATATTGGTGGCCTTACCTCCGGCCTTTTTACAGTCCTGTCCCCAAAAAATTCAATCTAGTGGTTGCTTGCTGTGATATAATTTTAACATTATAGGCGTGGGGACTTTAACTATCGCAATTATTAAACTGACGCTCGACTTACTCTTGCCTATTATGTTTATACAACAACATAATCAAATTCGAGTAGAATTGCTAGATCTCTTCCTGACAGCCCCTTTACAATGCTATCTCGGTTGTTTGCATCAATAGCATATTATCGCAATGCAGTGAGTATGAAGATGTTGGGGCCTTAATCAAACCCCCAAGAGTCTGCCACTATTGATTTCCACTCGCTGTTGCCCAAGCTGCAAGCGGATTGTTCAAGCTCGTTGAACACAACTAGCTGATGATGATGTCAAGTCACCGTAAGCCTACAACGTTGGATTTTAAGAGAACTTTATTTTATTCTAATGCATCCATTTAAGTATATTTAACTAAAATAATATCAAAGTTGAGTGCACTTCTTTCGAAACACAATCAGCGTTCTTCCATCTGCAATAGATGAAACGCAAAAAAACAGGATATTTACTACAAAGGAGCGATCATGGTGCAACACATTGGTGTAGTTGTTTTTCTTTCCGTTCAATCGTTATTACTCAATCATAAGTAGTGGGATCATGCTTCAAAAATTCAGACAGACTCGAAAAATTCTTTATAATCACCACTGGTGTGAACTTCAACGATTTCACCGATGGCTCAAACACTAAAAATATTCGTTTCCATTTTTGAATATGATCCGAATTGGATAGAGTGCACAAAAGAATTGTAATGCATCTGTATCAAAAGTGTAGAAATGAATATTTGGTTTCGGAGAAGTAGAAAAGATGCAATGGGCATTCTCAAGTAGTGGACACGGAAGGTTAGAGGCAGAATAATAAAAGGTTTATGACAATAGAAAATTTGCTTTGTAAGTCTGTGGTTCGTGAGGCTAGGAAGCTGATCTTATACTGCTTCTTAAGCCTTAATTGCATTTTTTGGGTGGATAATGTATGCTAAAATCTATTGCGATTGGATAACATTTAGACGCTCCCAGCGCATTCGTACAAGAGTTCGAATTTGAGAAGGGTAAATTTTACCTTCCCGAATAACGATTGATTGGAGATCACGGCTCTTCGTAGACGCTGGATATTCACTATGTTTACATGTTTGGTGACTTAAGTACTCGTGTGAGGGGAGCGAACCACATGTTTGCAGACTTGAATATGAACTTGTCCTCATTTAGTTTGTCGGGTTGGGAACTAATGTAAAGTACGGTGGTGCTATGCTACCTGAAATAGTTTGATTAGTAAGCGTTACGTCCAATAACGGCCACAAGAGACGGGACGCGTAGCAACTCCAAAGTTTATTCAACAAAGTGCAAGGCGTCTTAGTAACGACTTAAACAACTGTACACGTTACACAGATGCTAAAGAAGGGTAAATAAATTATAGTTCAAGATAATTATAAGATTATTAATGTAATTTCCTGGAGATACAACAGAAACCTTATTTCTGAGATTCTTAGAAACTAGATAATTGCACCAAGGTAGACTTTTAAGTTAGTAATAATTTTAACAAGAGTCACAGGTGAAATTGACTTTATATTTCTATCTGCAGATTAGGTAAGTTCAGGTCATTTTTTGCCTAATTTATGCTCTTCTTAGCTGTGCGGTCCAAGACACCCGTGGAAACTGCGTGAACTCGCTATCCAATCCAAGGTAAGGATTTCAAAACTTCACTTAAATGACTACTAAATCACGTTTGTTTGTCAAATTTAGCTGACCGAGGTTGGTTTTGTGCTTTAACAGAATGAATTCGGTGGCTAAATGTTGGTTTATCTATGAGAAATGTGAAATTTGTGAGATAGATAGGCTGGATCAAATTTCGTCTAACCATGAGTGTAGTTCACAATGTCAGTGGGGCTTGATGTGCTCAGAAAATGAGCTATTGAATACGAAAATAGTGGAGTTATAGCCTATCGTAATTAATTCACTTTTTTGTATCAGTACATGTGACCTTAGAGGTGGCGTGCAATTTTCAAACCCATAATTGTCTATCGATTTTTTTCCACTAGCCCATTTATTTCATGCCCCGAGCAGCAGTACGAAGCGCCAACCGCGCCAAAAAAAGCGACACTGAATCCAGTTGTCGTGGCGGCACTACCAGCCAAGCAACGAAAACCACCACCACCATCACCACTTCTGTCTCCCACTCCGACTCATCTCAAACCACTGACACAAGCACCGTCTGTCGAAGACGCCGTCGTCACCAATACTCCATTGACGAGGACTCCTCCACAACTGCCAGTGTTGACGATCGCAACCAAAACCGCTACTCAGAAACGCCCCAAAAAGTCACCTGGACGGCGAAAAAGCGCGACTCCCAGACGAAACCTAAGTACTCCATCAACGGCGATGGGGCTTCGTCCCCCTTAGATGTGACTATCTGCCCAGCAGATTCAGGAGATGAGGAAGAGGGGAAGGGGTGGTGTGGAGGGTGCTGTGGAAGGAAGAAGCGAAAGCGGAGGCTCTCGGAAGAGGGTCTGAGCAGAGCCGAGAGGGACCGACTAAAGTATGAGCGGGTGAAGGCCAAGATGGTCCAGTGGGGCGAACGGAGCACCTTCCACGGTGTGGACGTCCTCATGGAGGCCCCGGCTGGCTGGCGCCGTCTCATCGTCTTCCTCATCGTCGCGCTGATGTGTGCTCTTTGCTGGATGTGTTGCTTCTACATGGTGGCGAGCTTCCTCAACAAGTCGATAAACACGGTCATCGACCGAGACCTGATGGAGTTTCGCTTTCCGGCCATCACAATCTGCCCTGACAGTCCTTTCACTATGGCCCAGTTGCAAGCAGAAGGGGGAGCTTTTGCAAAGTACGTTGGATAGCATTCTTTGTGAGACACCAATTCATGAAGCGCTTTAACCTCTTCGCACTCTGCAGTAGTGGAGAAAGTGTTTCAAATTTAAGAATCTAAAGATATTTACATTCGACTTTTCCTAACAGCTCAGATGAAATTCTGTTGCCCTACTATTCAAGAAAGCGCAATAATGAACTTTTGTGTTTTGGTTGAAAAAAGTTTTATTTGAAATTGAACGCAGGCTCCTAGACCCAGAAAGCACAAATAAAAATTAATTCAAATATATTGGAACCCAACTGCAATGCTATTGGTTGTTGGCAGATATTCAGTAGTGGGTCTGGTCCAATCCCCTCTTATTCCCTGCAGTTGGCCTCCTTCTAAATCAACTCTTAAGTTGACTCCACGCACCAAGTGATAAGACTAGAAGGCATCAAAAAGTGACTAACTTTCACAGATTCAAGCAACACATCACCAATAGAAAGGTATCCTTTAGTCTCACAATATTGCAATAATTGTAAATCTGAATATAAATTTATAAGTAATATAATTTAGTATTAGTTTCCTTCCAAGCACGTATAATCGAGGAGTTATAAACATTTCATTGCAAAAAGCTCGTATAAGCCTGAATAAACCACTGATAATACGTGTGATTAGTAATTGCAAATTTACGGAATTCATGTGGAATTAAAAGGCTTCTTTATTTCATTAAGATACCTGGAGTTTGCCCAGACGTGGATGTCAGTGGCTCCGCCCTCCTCGACGTCCAACGCGTCGCAGTGGCCGCAGTACGAGGGCCAGTGGCGTCTGCGCACCAAGTACTCCTTCTTCCCCACCTACGTGCGCACCCCCGGGCTGCGCGTGCCCTGGAGCGACTACTTCGTCGCCTGCCAGTACGACGGCCGGGCCTGTGAGGAGCTCCACCCGTCCGGTGGCGGCGGGGGAGGGGATGGCGTGGAGCTGCGGGGGGTGGAGACGGGCGTGTACCTGGGCGACAGTCACTGGTCCCTCGATGTGGGGCGCCTTTACGGCTACGTGCGGGGCAGGAGTCACGACCAGAAGGACCCAATCAAAACGGTGGCTAAGAACGGTGACACCAACAAGTGGCCGCGCCAGTCGCCCGTGTGGATGATGAACTCGGCCAAGTACCAGTGCTTCCAGGTGGGGCCAATGTAATCTATCCAAGAGCGAATTGAGGTTTATTTTTAGCTACTCGTTACTCCTAGTGAAGTCACGTCAAATTAGTGAAACGTAATATTTATTATAGAATTACGTAGGCGGTTAATGCTTCATTAATACGGAAGTTATTTTGCTTTTATCTATAAGCTATTAATGCAATGCCTTGTACATTGCACTCACATTCCATCGTTAACTCAATAGCAATTTTCTTCTAATGTAAATGTTTTAAATTTATCTTTATAACACCAGAAAGATCGCAAAAACTACTTATTGGTCATCTGCAGCACAAGTGTGAGAGACCATTACTAATAATTTGCCACAAAAACACCTGCCCATACCAAAATTTTTACACACGAGGCTTCGTTACCGTCCTTTCTACGGAAATCAGTGCTAATTGTATTGATTTTCATCAGATTCGAATGGGCGTTACCGGCGTGAGGAGATCTGGATCAAGGGCTGGATTGCACCTCGTTCTGAAACGGCCCTACAATCGAAATGAAACTCATCCCGCTCTGCTCCATGCTGACACGGATCCCAACGTCTACCAGGTATCTCAATTGAATTTCTTTCTGAATTATAGCCACTCCAAGTGAACATAAATTACTAATCACTTTGATAGTGTAAAATCGAGGTATTATTTGTCCAGTGCATCAGAATCTTGTTGGTTCACAGAAGGGCAGAGACCATCCACTAGCGCGTTGTCTGTTGGATGTGACTGACGAGTCATCATGGGCTGATACCGCATGGCTTCGTGTCCAATCCCTACCTCATACTCTCAATGACTGGAGTTGATATGAATGATATTGGAGAAAAGGATTTCATAAAGGTAGACAAAGAGCTACTCTTTGATTCTCTTCCTAGATGGGTCAATTGCCCATGATAAGATGAGGAGTCTCAGAGTCCGAGGGAGAAGAGAAGACTTCCCTCCCAGAGTGTTTACAGAAGTGTTTGTTGAGGTCGGGTTGATTGGATTTATTGCTAAACTACTTGGTCAGTTAGATCAGGGTTGATTTGCTCAGTCAAAGAGGTTATTAAAGTGCCACCGTAGGGCTACTACAATGCCCCAACCAAGACCGAGGACGCTGAAGGCTCGTGTAGTGTCAGCGCTTGCAGGTATGGATGGACTTGATTCAGTATACCCGAAAGAAGTGGTCGCTTCTCGAGATACATCTCCTTCAAAGTGATCAGAGGTGGTGCAGGGGATGTGAGCCGGAAAAACCTGCATATTGGCAAGATGGCTGTTTGCCTGATTGTAGGTGTGCTGCTTTCAGAGTATTGGTTCTATTGGAGGACTCCCTTTGTGGGTAGGTCCTTCATTGGTTAAAGGGGCTAGTGGCCGTTGTTCCTGCTCAAATGCTGTCGAGAGTAGAAATCGAGGATCTCTGTGAGTCAGTTGAGGAGGCTTGTGGCCGTCGATATGGTTGAGATGCTGTTGAAAGTGGTTGAGAATTAATCCAACAATCAGTTGCCTAGATGTTGATATTGCTCATATTAGGACGAAGTAACAGGATGGAGAAAGAAGTAATATGACACCAAATTTTCTGTGGGAGCGGCAGATGAGTGTTTCTTCGGTTGTTCTGAGGGCTGGGGGGACCACGCGGGAGAGGCGCAGCCCGAGGAGGCGCTGGTGGCCAAGGAGATGGATGGACTGCAGGTACTGTTGCACGAGGTGGAGGACGGTGACGAGAAGGTCCTCTCCGCCGCCCACATCGCCGCCACCGGCGACGAGCGCGCCGTGGTCCGCACCTCGGTGCGCTTCGGCCAGCACCTCGTCGTCACCGTCTCCCAGTTCGTGAGTCCCGCCCACCCCACCCCACCCCAACGACCCTCTCACCTTCCCTCTGCCTTCCATAACCATGCTTCAGCTTGCAACGCCTCTGTTCTTTTAGTGAAGCGGGGAATTTCTAATTTGTGCTGCGAAGGAGTGGATCCAAAAAATCGATAAATTTTTAGAGACAATTTTTTTATTTCACGAAGACAATATAGATACGTAAGCTTGTTTCTCGACGGTGTTGTAATTCAGACCAATTCTCATCTTAACTCGATGTTTCCACGTTCGAGGACCATTTATAAAGAGCCTAGTGGCGACTCCTAAGGAATTCGCTGAGCTTTAAAAGAGGAAAAAGCCTGATGGTCTGGACTCAGAAGAAATAATTTTCATTCCTCCCATGTGTGCCCTATTGAAATCAACCAAACAGACGAAATTAGATGATGCAAAGAATAGATCCAATATACTAACTCACAACTCACTGTTAACAACAGCAACAACAACAACTCAAGCCGACGTTTAAAGCATCCGAACCATTCGATCTAGGTTCTGCTTTGGAATAGAGTTCTGACACATCAGCCAATGATGAGGTTGTAGTGGTTAGACGCAAAAATTAGTGTATCATTTTCGCTAGTGACTGAATTATCCATTTACTAGACATCAACCAATAGGTGGAAATCCATATTTTAAGATTTCAGTGATTGGTATTCCTGGGACGATTCTCAGTCACTGAATGATCAAAGCCAGAGTTTAATTTTCGAGCAAACTTTCTCTTATTTGACAACCAATATTTCAAGTAGCCAAATGACAATTGAAGGGTACAACTTCTAACAAAGTAGGCCACTTCAACAGAAGTGAAAATTAACCAGTAAAAAACAGCTGAATTGGCCGGTTTTTAGCGAATGGCTTCTCGGAGAATCTCTTCCTACATGGTTCATTTACCCAAGGTGAGAAAAAGGGCCTCAAAATCAGCTTTAGAAGAGAAGACACCTTTAACGGAGCGTTCATTAGAATGTGTGTATACAGATGTTGTGAGATTTGGTTAACCTGAATAATCAGTAAAACTTGGCCAATTAGATAAGGGTCAATGCTCTTTGTCACAGGGGTGGTTCAAGTGACTGGTTAGCGGTGCGAAGATACTCTCAGGTCCCGTATTTGTGGGGAGTTTAGGGCTTACCGCCACAACTCGATCCCGTAGTGCCAGTAGAGCAAAGGGTGATGTCTTGCCTCTGCATTTGGCAGAACCACGACCGGCTGGACACGTACTTCAATCCATGCAAGCCGGGCATCCACCCGATCCTCCTGCTCGATCTGGCCGCGTGGGTTCGCGAGGGCGCGCGGCGAGCAATCAGCGTGCGCTACAGCCGCGTCAACTGCTTGGCGGTGATGCGCCAGTCGGTGGTGCAGCGCGTGTGCGGCTGCCTGTCGGAGACCATCGCCGTGCCCTTCCACCTCACCGCCCTCCTCGCCCACCAGGGCTTCTGCCACGACCTCGCCGCCGCCTCCGCCGACTCTCCTCCAGCCGACCGAGCCGCCTGCCACGACAGGGTCATGCGCATGTCCGACGAGGAGGTACACCCTCCCTCTCCCCCATCTCCTGCTGCTGATGCGAAGGAGTTCCCCCACTCTTGGAGTGAATGACTGCTCTTCGAGCACAGGATGCACGTTTGGCGATGCTCTACCCCTGATTAAGGGGTTGCGAAAGCGTAGGCGAATGTTGATGGGCTTGATAAGAAGGAATGATTCTCAAAGTCATTGTTTGGGGTCAGCTTTGCTGATTACTTTCTAGAACCTAGAGTAGCAAGTTGAGGGACGTTGAAAAGTGGAGTTTCTTCCGATGCCAAATAACCAAAAGTGATTTACCTACAAGCAGGCGACCTTAGACTTACCATAGGCTTAAAGTTAAAGTAACGTTTTAGCTTTGTCTAGGATCTTAAGTAGACAAGATAATCGAATGGTCATCAATCTCCCTTTCTCCCATCTCCAGCTGTTGTTACAACGGATTTCCTCCACTAGGAGGATGTGTGGCTGCTCCCCATGCATTTTCTATCCATAGCGGGTTAGGTAAAATCAAAACCCTCTTCCTGCTTTTCAGAAGCCTTTTCTTCCAAACGCCCTTTTGGAGACGGATCATGCATTGTCCTGATGGAACATCACTCCTTTTCGAATCATTGGAGCAGTAATTTTTTAATGCTTGGTTGATAACAGTTACATTTAGAGGTGATAATTCAAAGTAGATTATTCTTTGGTGATCAAACAGATTAAAGAGAAAAGAACGGTTTTCTCATGGAGTTCCCCTCTAGACTGTTACAGCTGCCACTGCCTAAGGCACTTAACATTTAGGTAAAAGATCAATTTTCCGTCAGTCGTTATTCACGATCCTATATCCCAAAAAGTATGAAACAAGTTAGCGAGAATGGGCGAGAGGAGAGCAGGTGTAGTCAACTCGAGGTTTAAGTACGTGGCTTTTAGGTTTCCATTGTTTCATGAAGCGGCCAATTTCCAGGTTTAGAAACTTTTCGAAGCGTATTGAGGTATTGATGGAAAGTTATGACTTGAACTAGCCTTAATTTCCGATCCCAAATCAACTGACAAAGCAGGATAGACCTCTTTAAGCACTTCTTTTTCGAAAAGCAGCTTATCACCAAACTCAGCTGGACCGTGTCCGGTTCGATCTTCATCCTATTTGAGGGTGTCATCTCCACTTCCGAATTTCACAAATCATCTGCAGCCACTTTCTTATTTTCATATAGTCCTCACCATGAACTTAGTAAATGCTTCTAGCCACTTCGTCTGCTGCTTAGTTTCCTTCCTTTTTTGAACTCATAGAACGCGATGTGCCTTAAATGGCTCCTGGTTTGCAGGGTTTTAGTCAAGCAGGCCTCCGGGGAAATGATTTAAATCAAAACTACAAGATCCATCTACGTGCTGATTGTCAAAGGGCAGTAAAAATCGCCACTGTAAGAATCGGCTAGTGATGAGGCTGGGGCCAGTGCGTGACAAGCGAAGGGAGTGGTTGACCTTTCAACCCCAATAAAGATGAAGTTGTCCATCCCATCATGTCACGGTCAAGTGAGTCATTGATTCTTCGTTTTCTGAAGACCTGCCTTGAACGCCTCTATACCACTGAGCCGTTAATCAATCAAGCAATATTAATTGGATTTAGCTCGCTGGCTTGTGCTTAGTACTAAAACCCTTCGGCAACCAATAACTCATAGTGTTTATTTGATGAGCTAACAGCCCCTGATTGGCAAGCACTTTCGAGTATTAGCTTGTAAGGATGGGAAGATGTCTCGCATCTTCAACTTTGGAGCAGTACTTTGAATAATTAAGCTGATCTATGGGCGACTTGGGAAACATTAACTTACAAAAGCGTGTCAGACAGTGATGAGTGACAAAAGTACTCTATCCAGGCGAATTATGCAAGTGGTGGTTTTTTGGGGTTCGT
The DNA here is from genome assembly GCA_030710315.1 of Anomotaenia brevis. Lineage (NCBI taxonomy): Eukaryota > Metazoa > Platyhelminthes > Cestoda > Cyclophyllidea > Dilepididae > Anomotaenia > Anomotaenia brevis. The sequence continues at coordinate 780,882 of JAUOZQ010000033.1, forward strand.
ATCCACATCTGCTACTTTGGACTAACTGTGTATGAGGAAATCACGGCGTTTTGCAATGGCAGATTCTCGAGGCCTCGGTGCCGAAGCGGTGGTACAGGGTGGAGCTGGTAAAAATCAAGGCGGAGACGCGCTACTTCTGGCTGTGTCCTCGGCCCTGTGTGGAGCGCGTGGACCTTATCTCGCACCAGCAGGTGGTACACAATCCCGTGGGGCTCTCGCGTGCCGTCCTGGCCGCCATCGGGCACCCCCTGAATGCTACCTACGGCTCCGATCCCGGGGCCTCCGCCCCCGAACCCAAAGCCGAAGCTGAGGCCCCCGCCGACGAGTCGGCTGCCGGCAACGACTCACTCGCCGACCCGGTGGCAGTGGCGCCGGAGGACTATGCAGTCATCAGCGTGGCTGCGGAGAGCCCGCGCATCCCGGTGCGGTCGGAGGGCGAGGCGACCAACTTCTTCAACCTCCTCGCCTCCATAGGCGGCATCTTCGGACTCTTCCTCGGCCTCTCTTGCGTTACGCTCTTCGAGTGCCTCGAGTCCTACTACATCCTGCTGTCGGAGGGCGCGGGTACCTTCCGCCACGCCTTCAAAGAGGCCTTCAGCTTCGGCAAGAAACTCGTCCACAGGGAGCACAGTCCCGAATTCGACGAGGACGAGGTCGCTGAGTCCAGGTGATGAACTGGATCCTATTAATGCACACGAAATGAATGAGAATAATCCCCTTTACATGGTCAATTTCGGTCCTTTCAGTACTTGTGCACCAATAGAAGGAGACTCAAAGTTTGTTTTCTGTTTTTCAATACTCAATTGGTTTTAATTTTGTATAAAATTATACTTTTTAAGATATTTTCATTCATAATAATTAGTTAACACAAGTTATTCATTAAAATATTTTTATTTATATAGTCATCATTTGATCATTTCCATTTCAGAGATGTTTACTGGAACGAAGCGTAAGCCATACAGACTGTTGTATTGTGCATGTGAATGAATCTTAGTCCTATTTCGAATGGGTATTTTTGGTAAATTCTTTAAAATAATATCAATCAGATGTTAATTTGGCAAAATTCTCATCATTTTTAGGGTAAGAAAGGCTACCGATGATATTCAGGACTATCTCATTCAAGCCACAATGTAGGCTTCGTATCATACCTATGGATTTATGACGAAACCATTGTAATTGTCATAATTTGGTGCCAGACATTTGCGAAAACTTATTGAAATATTGCCGGAAATCTAGAAGAATTATTAGAAATGCCTTTTCGCAAACCAGGAATTGAAATTGCTTACGCGAGCGTCTATATAGTTTATCACACTTTGCTGTCAGAAATTTAGAAAAAAAAATACTAATATTGCCTGAATTTGCAACAGTGTCATAACTTCCATTGCAAATGTTGCTCCGGAATTCCGTTCTCAAAATTTCAGACTAAAGATAATCGTAATAACTATGTAAATTTTCTCTAGACATTTAAGCCATTTTGATGTAATTTTAGCTAAAACTACCTCTTAATTCAGCATTATCAGCAGAGCCTCTGATGCAACCTTCAAACGCGCGCATTAATACCATTCCACACTCCGATTTTAGTGGACCAAGGACCATCGGTGATATTCCTGCCTTCGAGTGAGTTTACTTGCTATATGTCATGATGAGGAGAACATCTCTACATTCAAGGTTGAAATCTTGCTCTTAAAGATGCAGGAAGGACTGTGCGGGCAACTGGCAGTGTAGCTTCAGCAGCTCTCCACCACAACTCCGACGCCAGTCCGGAACTCCATGCACCACCGAGATGCACCCGCCGACCACTCCAGTAACCTCCCAGCCCCTGCTGCCAAACTTCCATTTCGCACCGACGGCGCCTCAACCCTGTCCGAAACAGCACCTCTGAAACAGATGGACATCTGTTCAAAATGCGGAAAATGCGTACTACTTATAAATATAAGTAGTGATGCAATATTTCAGAAACTGGATTTGCGACACGAAAAGGAAATATGGTGGGAAGGCTAGAGAGGCTAAGCGTGACTTCAGCCATCCAGCTGCCAGAAACTAAATATTGGACAGCTTCCCAGACACGCAGCCCTTATCGCTGCAATTGAGTGTTTTCCTCCTCATCACACGCTCCTATTCACACCGCCTCTTCTGCCTCTGGTAGTGGCACCACCTTGTACTGGGAGTTAACCCATTTAGGAGGGAATCTAAGTGTGGCCTCTTCGCTACAGTACAGACTTGGTGAACAAGCCCTAAATTCACTCAATGATTGGCGAATCTCACCGAAGTGAAATAACTATTCCATATGCATCTATCAAATCGATTTTATAAATATTTCAGTGGCCTTAGCTATATCTAAATAGAAAAGGATCAGACCGGAGGTACCTGGTCTATGAGGAATTGGAAAGATACTCTCAAAGATCCATGACGTAGAAGATACAAAATTGGGGTTTTGTGTAAAAAATTGTGGAAAAGTCTGATCTTTGAAGTTGGGAAGGGGCTGACAACCGATTTGCGCTTCTCTGGGTTAATAAAGTGGATAGCTGCCAACCGATGGGAGGTGAGCCTACCTGCCAGTGGGTATCTCTTGTGGCATATGACACTCGTTCACAAGCCTGCAGTCTGGGTGGTTTGCTGAATTTACACAAGCGTTGATCATAAGGTGCCGGCCACTCATGATCGATTTATTTGGCAGTATTCACCAACAGGGGAAGTAGTAGGCACGAGCAGGGATTCAATCGTTCATTCAGCGAGACCCAGTTGCAGCATGTGCTCTGGTGTGTCGACATGAGTCGATGACAGCCGCCTCTCTGAATGTTAGAAAGAACACTTCACGTTGCAAGAAGCCAACTCAGACATGAACTCCTGAAGACTAAAAGGACTCTAAACCAATAGAAACACTGAACAGACCCAGGGAATTTGTGTGACTATTTTAAGTCGTAACGCAATGTGCAAAATTAATAGAATTCAAATGAATGTGGACAGCCATCTCCTGTGAGGGAAGTGATGAATAATTCAATAATTTCGTTTCTGCCTCCGAATCGCACATTACTGGGCCGATTTGCTCGTCTGTTTCCCGCCTCTAATGCCACGCTTGTGCACGTTATTAAGAAGCTGGCGTAGGTTCGCAGGAAAGATACCGCATATGCTTGCGAGTGATCGAGCCATTGAGTAACTATGAAATGCAGGGTGTAGGGGATGAAGTTTACTGACTCATCAGGAAAGAGAAAAAATGGCTGGTGGACGCAAACACATAAGAATTAAAAGAAGGTGTATACACCTACGGAAGCGCATCATTGTCGTTAGGCATCATTACTCAAACAATATCCCACATGTCCTGGTGCTGGGTGACTTTTGCAGTGCCTCGAAGGTAGATGGCCCGCAAAAGACTTCGTTTGTTAGTATTCATGGACGGTGCCAGGTCAAATAAAATAACCGACTTTCTGGAAGAGATGGACAGGACTCTGATCAGATGCGAGCATTCATTCTCAGTCGTGTGGATGGGGTTGTGTTCATCCTGGTTGCACAATCATTTTGCCGCTTGGGCGACAGAGTGAAAATCAGAGTTAGTGGACCCTTGGCCTCAAGCATGTTCCTCCACCTCCACACTTCTTGCCAATTAGCACGAATATCGACATGTGGAAGGACACGGCGAAACCAAAATTGGATGGAGTTGTCAGTAACTGACTAGAAGAGATGTCTAACAATGGCACTCTCCGTGTTTGCACACTAACTTGGTAGTTTTGACTGCGTTGAACAAGAGTGCGTGGCACGTTAGTCTGATAATTTGGCAGTGCGAGGTCCCCACTCCTTCTCTGTCAAGACAGAAGAACTACAAGCAAGTAAAAGTGGTCATTTGGCAGGCTTGAAGCCTGCAGTGGAAAACCGCACAAAGGCCGGAGATGAGGCCACAGATGTTGCGAAGAGTCAGCTGGAGGTGATGTGGGGGTGGTGTGGTGTGGGGTAGGAGGAGGGGCACGGAAGGACGGAGGGACGGCCGGGTGTGGTGGCGTGCGCCTGTAATCCAGTTGCTTGGAGGGCGGGTGGCGAAAGAGGTCTTTGTCCAGCACGGGTAGACTCCGATATCCTTATCAGTTCTACTGAAGTGAAGAAAGAAACTGTGGCTGGTCGTGTGGTGTGGTGTGGTGTGGCGTGGGGTAGGAGGAGGGGCACGGAAGGACGGAGGTACGGCCGGGTGTGGTAACGTGCGCCTGTAATCCAGTTGCTTGGAGGGCGGGTGACCATGAAGTAGATGTCGGCATCCGCATTGTTACTACTAGCACGTCAACCAAAATAAACAAAATGAAGTTTAAGAAAAACGCGAGGTTAAATTTCTGGGTTCGTATTTAGGAAGTGGAAGTTGGAAAATGATTTTAGATGCGGAAATCTGAGACAAAGTAGGTCTAGTAAACTCCACATTCTCCACCAACTCCCATTTAAAAACTACAAATTGAGTTCAAGCGTGATCGTTTTTTGCAGATATTTAGAAGCACAAATAAACAGTTAAAAGAACTTACAGATAGAGGGAAAGTACACCTCTGTAGCCAGAGAGGTTTGCCAAAATTTGACACCTTAGAAACGTCTTTTGTTACCTCTATCCGCTGGTCCTGATTGTGATTATTTTAATCGTTATTAAGAGAAAATTCTATCTCAGAGTAACTTCATTTCATGGTTGAGATACAGTGCTGGCGCCCGTGAATGAAAAGACTTGAGGTCTGATTTTCAGAATAGGTCAAGCAAAATGAATGTAAGAGGTCGAAAAATTAAGTAGATAATAATCACACTACTGACTATATGTAGGTACAAAAGACAAACAACCGCCTATGAGGTTAGAAAAAAAATCCAGTCAGTTAACTTTAATAAATGAACAAAATAACGTCATAGTGAATATAGTTTGCACGTCAGTATACCTCACGTGACGCTGAGCCTGTGATGAAAACAGGGAGCTTGGTCAGGCATGTCGGGAAGCGCGTGTAGAAACTGGGGTTGACGAAGGACCAGTCTAGGGAGTGATAGCTATCATAGGGTCTCTGAGTGAAGGCTGTCAGAAGAGGCGGGAGTGTCCAGATGTGCCTGATGTCTCCGCTGGCTTGGCAGTTGAGGCAATGTTCCGTCAATCAAGTGGTATATCCTGTTTTGAGTGAGGTGACCATCCATAGATGAGATCGGAGATTTTCTCAGCGGTGTGGCTGCTGGACAAAAGGCCTCCGATTTCCGGTCGAATCACCATAGTGGATTTGAAGTAACCGTTGAGGAGCTGGTATGGAGGGTGGGTGGTGGGCGTTAACAGCGAAACAGCGTCCTACCAGTTTATGTTGAAATTTTTGTAAGCTGGTTGATGAGGCTAGTGGCCGCCGATCTGCTTTGGATGCCGTTGAGTTTGACACTTGACGGTTAGGGAGACATTTTAAAGAGGTTCTGTTGGTAACTTAGCCTTGAGGCAGTGAAGGAGTAGGATTTATTACTCCAACTCAGTTTGTAGCGCAGGTAGTTGGAAAAATAATGTAACCACTATGGGGGAAAACGATGACATTGCAGTGATGAGGTGATTTGCGAGCCTGCAGGAGATGTGGAACCTTCGATCTCGTTGTGGTTGCGTGCAGGCTACTTAGGAGTCCATCTTGGAAGAGAAGACAACGTCGGAAGGGTTGGGTGATCCTCCGGATCTCCCCTAGGAGGAGTTCCCTCCGTTCACTTCGGGGTTCACCACTTCGTAGCAGATAGGATACACCTCTTAATTAACAATTACTACTGTTCATTTTAAATTCATATACACGTTACTTTTATTGTGATTTGATACAAATAACATCAAATTAACTATTTTACTTGTTCACATGCTTTATTTATACGATTTTTTCAAAAATTTTGATTAGATTTGAATGTTTTGGTACCTCTACTGACACCGTTCTTAACTGGTTTAGAGCATTTGGGGATGCAAAAACAGCGAGGGATAAGAACTGAGCCAGGCTGAGTCATACACCAACGAGCCAAGCCTGGCGATAAGAAGTGGTTTGATTAGGAGAACGCAAGTTTCTGTTTCTATTCCCCCTACAAAAGAACCTAGCCATTGGCTATTCATTTATCATCATCTCTAGCTTTACTCCCATCAAATCTGCAATTGAAGCTCTGGCGATTTTTCAGTGAATTGTGTCTTCCAGTTATTTATTAAAACGGTGTTTTCATGCTTCCAGGGGTCACAATCGTTTAAAAAACATCGACGATTACCTTTCCTTGCAGAACATCATCCCAATTTTCTTGCTTCCACAAAGTTTCAGCAAGCGAAAGTATTGCACCACTACTGCGTAATTGCATTTACTCTGGCGTAGTTACTTTGCCGAAATGGATACCAGTTCGTAATTATTTTAAGTTAGTGTTAATGCTTTCTGGAGAAGTCTCGGGTCACGTGATTAGCCCCCAGGTCGGGAAATGCACGGGCTAGCCTGGAGTCTCTCTGTCACGTGCACTTCAGTAGTTCTCATTAATGGGCTTGATGCAGAACCTTTAAACGGAACCCTTCTATTTGGGAACTCGAGAGGTCGGAACTGTGAAAAAGCACATGTATTATTTGAAGGTATTTGTGAACTTTGCTGAGAAATTTAGTGGTTAGTGTGTGCATATTCGCCTTCTAACCAATGGCATTCTGCTCTCCAATCAAGCGGAGAACTGAATGCCTTTACTATTCATGACAAATGCCATCCGTGTTACTATTCGAAAAACTCGGAGTTTGTTCTTTGGTGATAGCAAAGTCCAGCTCCATTGTACCAGAATTGCCAGACCTCCCAGTTTATTCATAATCTGGAAAATGACTTTGACGGGTATTTTGGACCCATTGCATAGGATATTTACAGTGCTCTGAGTAAGATCACCGATTCAATATTTATATAGGTCACGGTCCAGAGTCACCCATTTTGATTCATTTAAGGTTAAAAATGAATGGCTTGTTTACAACTAACCAAGTTCTGCAAACAATATTAATAAACTTCTAATTGTTTTTTAACTATACATTAGCTTTTTTTCCCTGAGAAATGCCATCCAAAACACTCGTGTTATCCTTTTTATTAGTTTCTATGCAGTTCTACCGTTGTTTTTTAAGTTGCTTGACATAATTGGGAAAATATGCTCGGCATTTATCCGCCTATTTATGCAACTTTTCGTGAATAAAACCACCTCAGAATTCCGATATCTCATTTTAATTTCATACAATCGAATTATTCGCTATAGGTTTCACAGGAAACCAGGTTTCCCACTACCAAAATCAGATTTCTTTGTATGGAATCTATTCTTGCAGATTATAGGTGCTTGGCAGATGAAGCAATGCGGGTTTCCAATTTCCCTTGCTTTTAATCAGTGGAAAAAATCTGGAAAATATTCTGCAGGGCATTCTGAAGTTCGAAATGTAAATTCGTCCCATTTCAGTTATGCAAAAGAGCAGAACTAGGTTCTGATATACGCCTGCTCCGGCTCCACTTATGGAACTGTTTACCTTTGTTCTGTGCACGTTTGACTTATAGCACCAGTTCCTTCCTATAAGGCGTATTTCCTCAAAAATCACCGAAGCATTTGCAAAGATGGCCCAGATGATCTCTTCAATGTCGACTCTGAGCACATGACACGGTAACTTGGATATGCGCTTTCGGCATAACTTTACGGCAACTTCTGAATGACTTTTCTTTCCTTCAGTAACAGTTTTATCCACTGGTGTAATTTGGGATGGACTTGGGGAAACCATGGATCCATAGTGCATGAAGTCGACCAATTCCTTTACTTTGTCATGCGTCAACAGTGTTTCGAGGTCCATTGTACACTCACAAGGAACTAGGCATTGAAGGCAAAGTCCATCTGTTAAAAAGCTGGTTAAAATCACACACACACACACACACACTGGTTTTGCTCTGAACCTCCATATACAGGTCTTCCTAAGTGGTACTAAAGTTGAAAATGAACTCCGTGTAGTAACCCAGCCGGCGTAGTATTCCATTGTGGCACAGTTGACAGTCTCCGTGAAAAGTTCACCCCAGTTGACGGCTTATTCAAACGTTTATTTCACATGATCACGTCACAGCAAGAATAGTGGGGGATGTAGAAGAGGCGTCTTTTAAGTGTGGAGCTTCCAAGGCATTTCGGGTGAGGTGTGATAATCGTGTAGGTACAAAAAAGAGCTTATTTTGAAGGGAGGTGGTTGAGTCTCACCTCTATGAAATGTCAATGATTTCGTTCATTTTCGCCATATCTTTCCGGATTTTCTCGTTTTCTTCTCGCTGTTTGCACAGTTGCTCTGAAAATAAGTAAAGAACTTTGTCGATCATTTAAATACTTAAACTATAACTTTAATTCACTTCAATCTAATTATAATGCTCAAAATTCACTAGATGTTCTTACTGAAGTTCACAAATCTAATTTCATAATTAGATTAACGCAAAAGGCTTCACTAAAAGACCGTTTGGTAAATATGCTTGTAAAATTCAGTTGACTATCTTGGAAAAAATCGAGTAAATAGCTAAGTTTGCTTATCGGAACCCCACATATGTTATTATACATAAATCGAAACTTTTGTGAAATTTAGGTAATGGTAGGGACATAATTAGATTTGAATGAAATGTGGGGACATTATGAAATAGTCCTGAAGTTCTAAATATAAATGTACAATATTCAATTTTAAATTTTTTTCTCGATTTTTCATCCAAGTTTTTGCATTGAAAAGTTAATAAGATACATACGTCTGATATTTTCGATCGACTGCTTGTATACCATTCCATCTCTTTCAAAGGTCTCGGCAGTCCGAATGGCCTGAAGTGGTGACAAAAATGTGCTTTTAAAACGGGGTTTATGCACCTTAGATGCTGTTTTTTCCAGTCTACTGCTAAGCGATGCCGTGGCAGGCTGCCTAGATCAAAACATACGCACTGGTGGCGCACATAAGCGTGGTATTTCACCTCTCAATTAATTCTCTGAGTAGCAAATAAACCATTTTCCTCTCAGAGCTGAAATCACCTGAGGCGATTGCAATTTCGTCTCACTCGGGTAGCATGTGGAAGCGGTCTAGAACGACGACACTTTTGTGGAATTTGCGCACCGTTAGAGTGCAGGTCACTGCAGTGCGAAAGGTTAATTTTATTGCGGTGCACAGACAATACTGCTAATTTGTGTCAATTTGCAGAGCAATCAAGTTAGAGTCGTAAGGATCGCTGGGGGCACTTGAACTCAAATGAGCCAATTAAATTAGGCCTACCTCATCCACTTTCCTTTGAAGGGCTGCCACCTCTTCGTGCAAATCTGTGTCATCCTGAAAGATGATAGAGGAAAAATTGAGCATTCAGCGACAAATTATACCAATCTTTTCTCTCATTCAAACCACGAAAAATCCCTTGGTCCCCATGTGAAAAATCGATGAGTACAGGATAATTAAATGAGATAAATTGATACGGAAAACATAAAAGAACACAAAATATCCCTGGAATGACTCAGGATGGGAGTGTGATAAAACAGAGCGCAATTCCGGATTTTGGGGAGTGCTTTTGGGTGATCCTGTATATTTGTTCCTTACTAGGTAAGTTGCTGTTATCCGAAACGTCTTTATCGCCTAGACTGAACCCAGGACCAAAACGCTGGATTAAAGGCCAATTTCGCAATGTGATCAGGAAAAAATGCTAAAGGAGTTAAATGTTTTATGTATTCAATGTGGGATTAACAAATGAGTGCAAATGTGTTAGACTTATGAAATATTAATGGTTAATGAGTGCGGTTAGTGCTTTTAAGGTAAACGAACCTGGTTATCCTTTGACATTAAAACTTCCACTTGATTGTTTGCATCCTTAAACCCTTCTTCTAAACGTTTAGCTTCTCTAAAGAGCATATGAGTCAGTAGGCATGTGACGGAGAAATCGATGCAGAAATAAGAGAGGTGAACTTACGACTCCTTGGCAGCAGCCCGATTCTCCATCCTCACCCGGTTCTGCTCAATGTGCATAAGGCGCTTGTAGACTTCCTCGTACTTCATGTCGTTCATGTTGGCCTGCTCTTGGGCTTCCTTCAGTTCGTCCAACAGCCTCTCATACCGGTCGTACGTGTCATTACTCCGTTCCGTCAGTTTCGCGGGGCTATTTACAGAACGTCGAAATGAAAAAATGTCATACTCTTCAAGATTTCCATAGCTGGCTAGAATACTGCGAAGCTGATCCAATTTCAACTGCTCGCGATGAGATGCGTTTTCAATCTTTTGTTTGAGAAGGATTTCCTGGTGTTGAAGTGACAACTTATTCTGCTCTATCTGTAATACATCAATATGACACGCAAGGAATAACTAGAAACCTCATAATTTTCACTTTGTATTCGCTTTATTTCAGACTCCACTTCGTCAATTTGCGATTGTAAAGTATCCTGCTGTACACGCAAATCATTGATAGCTGCCTTCACGCTTGCCATTGTTTCTGAAGAGGACGAAGTTACAACACACATCTTAAGAACTAAAGTCTTTTGTATTGTTTCAACTAAATGCAAGTATTGCATAAAGTACATTGTGAAATGCATGTGCGAAAATTTTTAAAACGTGATGAGAAATAATAAAAACGTTTGCTAGACCATAAGAGTTTTATTGCAAATTTATTTCAGCCTGATCCCTATCTATTAACCATGAAGGTTACCTCCGTTGACACTTCTGAATGCTAAAATGAAGATTAAACAAGCTCAAAATAACGCCGTCTGTATGACCTAAAAACGGACCAATCATAGGTTGAATCAAAGTGACATTACAACTCATATATATTAATTTTACCTACCAAATTTGCATAAATGGAAACGGATTTGATTGATTTTGCAGTATCTCCATTATTTGCCTTTATATATTACTGTCCGTTTAATGTATGATCAATAACACTATTTAGATCCCAAACAAATATTTTCTGAATGTTGATTGTTAATAAGGAATTTATCCGAAATTGTGCACTTCATTACAATAATGGCGTTTATCATCTTTATAATTTGAGTTAGGTTGTATAATAAGTTGAACACGGACCATCAGAAGCCTAGCATAACCGAATCACATAACACGACACCGACTATTTCGACCCCGGTCTGTTTTGTCAAGACAAAAGTTCACGTTTCAGGTAGATATCTCGTCGAATCTTATCCCCTAGGATGATAATCCACGAGTTCCTAATGTAAAGTACGGAACTGCTATGCTACCTAAAATAGTTTGATTAGTACGTGTTACGTTCGATAACGGCCACCAGAGACGGGACGCGTCGTAACTCCAACTTTATTCAACATAGTGCAAGTCGTCACAGTAACGACTTAAACAAGTGTACATATTATACAGAAAATAAAGATAAATATATTACATTTCAAGATAATCAGAAAATTATAAATATAATTTTCTGGAGATACAACAGTTCCTCGTTCGCATGCTATGTATTCCTTAACTAATGGAAAACATGGTGTATCATTTGTGGTGGGTTTGGGGTTTCCATGAAAGATGGTTTCTTATCAAATAATCAGCCGTTCAGAAATTAAGGAACGATCTATCTGATTTGTCCTTTTTCAACGAGGACACGTTGTCGACTTGGTAAATTATACATGCTTCACATTACTGTAACATAATATAGATCCCCATATCCTAATCCCCGAAATATACATAAATTTGCAACCATAACAAAAATTTAACAATCGTAAACTAGGTCTTAACCAATCGACAATTCTTAGCTACAGTAATAGCGTAAGATTTAAGTAAAAACCAATCGTTCATTTCCAAAACGATTACAGACAGTCATGGTGTTAAAAATTGCTTTGAGATATATGATGTGAATTTAATGACTCAGCTTATTAGAAGGAAAAATATTCCTGACTAGCCAATGATTTTGCCGATTCCAGGATCAAGCAATTGAGGCGATATTTGGGACTGACTGAATTGAGACGAAGTCGTTCTTATAACCTCTTGGTAGTCTCATTCAGGGATATGTGATTACACGATATGGTCACGGAGTATCAACCTAATGACACCCATTCCTTTTTTCATCCCACTCAAACTTGCCAACTTTATACAAGGGCCGATAGGAGGAAGAGGAGGAGAAGGCGTAGATCTTGAACTATCAGCCAATAACGAACACCAGTGCACTTGAAGGCCTACATCCAGTTTTAACTCGGCTTTAAGCAAGAATGACTAATCTAGTGTGATTTATCTGTCAGTTTAAATGAGGTGAATCAACAAGCACCAAAATGACCAAAGTGCTTCATTAACTGAGATTAAATGCGAGTTTGTAGAGCAAGAAAGCAGCATGTGATGCATTCCACATTCCCTTTCAATCTAACTGCGCTGAAGTAGGGCAGCACAAGCCCCGATTCTTCGCATCAGTGATCTTAAAGTGGCTTGCGTCCTCGGACATCTGGGCACAGGTCGCATTCATGTAGAATATTAGTACCCAGAATCGGATGCGGAACGTCCGCGACTACGATCACCCAAGGGAAATCTCTACGTAAGCCTAGATCGATTTCTAGGTAAAGTTTTCCACAGGTTTTGAATGCGGAGTGATTCAGAGCCTGACGCTTTGGGTGGGGGTTTGGGTGCAAGCGTTCTGCTGGAGTGGAAGGTAGATGCTGATTTCAGAGCCTGAGTCACTCACGAAACGCATCCCGTTTCGACGGTCATCAATGAACAGAATGCGGCTGGTTGAGGGAGGCCAGAAGTTGCCGCCTCAATCAAATTCTGGTCTGGACGTTTTCCCCAAAATGTGCACTTTGAGTGGCATTTCCTGGCTGCGGCGCCAAAGTTGATATGATAGAAACAGATATTTTCTGTGGCGAGTTTATACTCGGGCCCGCTGGAGCCCTTTCGCCGCGGCAAACGCTCAGACGTCCTTTCAGGTGAGCGCTCTTTCGGACGTGGGCGTTGTTGGAGGAGGGGAGCGTCTAGTTTCTTCTCCAAGGCGGCGATCCTGCTGTCTGTGGTTTGGTGTGTACGTTGAACAGCAGCTGCAGCGATTGTTGGCTGTTGTGTTGGTTTTCTGTGTTCTCCGTCTGCAATTTCGAGTAGTCCCTCAGTGGTAAGGGACTTCGGGGCTGCTTTGATGAAGGTATCAACAACCTCCGGCAGCTTGTGAAGGAACATCTCTCGGAAGAATTCACGCTCCAAGGAGAAATCGGGAATCAACCGCACCATCTGCCTGTAGAGATCTGACGGTTTGGAATCACCGAGTTCGAGCTGATGCACTGCTATCACATGAGCATCACTGCTGTCGGGAGCGTTTAGTTCATTCACTGTCTCTTCCAGTTGGGTACACGGATCCTCCTTGAGAGGGAAAAGAATGACGTGGTGTAGCTGATTGGCCACGAGCTCTGGCAGTTCCTTCACTACTGATGCTAGCTCGGCTGAATTGTGTTTCAGCATGGACAAAAATCGCATAGTCTGACTGCAACATGCTGGAGGGCAGGAGCGCCTTCAGGAGTGTATAAATCCTCAGCCATCATAGGGGTGTGCTGGTAAGACGTATTGTACAGATGTTCTCCAGGCGCAACCGTTGCTCGCCAATTAAAACGCTTTGGACTTTAAGTCGAATTCCAACAAAACGTCCAGGGCAAGAGAAAACCGGAGATGAAGTATGAACTTCGTCGTCAGAGGAACAAACACCTGACGAATGTGGTGTTGCTTGCACTCTGCGCTACGGTGACGGGACTCAACACCTATGATTGGTCCGTGGACGTAAGCGTCCTTGAAAAGCGTGTGCATATCCGCTCAGCGCACAAGCGCTACAATCTAAAAGCTGGAAGGCTTTATAAGGCCTTATAAATGAGGTACGTTGTAACCACCACGATGTAAAAATAAACACCTAATATGACAACGTACCGCAGAAGCATGGTCTTATTGTAGAGAATTGAAATCATCAGCTGTAAGTCAAGATCCACTTAGGACAAACCCTTCTTAACCACAAGAGCATAAATTCACAAGTGGCAGGCATGTGGGTGTGTATTTGCGAAGCATTGCTATATCAAGGCAATGAGGTACCTTGTAACACCACGATATAAAAGCTATCACTTAATATGACAGCGTACCACAGAAACATGGTCTTACTGCAGGGAATGGGAATTATCGACCGTAAGCTAAGCTCCTCTCATTTAAGTCAAACACGTCCCAACCACAAGAGAATAAATTCACAAGTGGCAGACATGCGCGCATATCTGCGAAAAAACCAACATGTTAGAAGAGAGAGTGCTTGTGCACAGGATGAGTGCGTACGCGCGTGCAGGGGCAGAGTTGGATGAGCTGCATTTACGATGCAGTGAACAGCACTGAAATCTACCAATGAGGCCTATTGGCTGTCAACTATCAGAGCTCGGTAGAGTAAGGCTTAGGCACGCCGATTGATGGGTTTAGGTATTTATCGGAGTTAAAGGAATCGTTGGCAATTCCAATAAGTGATGCAATTACAAATGAACCGAAGGGGGCGAACGCACTGAAAATCGGGTGGAAAACCAAATGTTAACAACAAAGACAACAATAACAACAACAACAACAAATGGTAGGCGAGTGCCAATTAAATAAAGATGAGAGTGGGTGGAAAGCGGGGGAATACGAAGAGAAGACGAAGTAAAGGCATGCTCGGAAGTCGAGCTTCGCGATCTGGCACGTCTTTAGGGGCTCAATATCCGTGGATCCAGCTAGGACACCGTGAGGTTTAATAATCCAAGTTAAACAAAATGAAGTCTGGAGTAACTGTAGGGTTTAATTCAAGCAGACTTGCTTCCTAACTATGAATGTTCTGAATAGCTTATAAACTGACACTTTCGGCAGGATGTATAATGCAATTTCTCTGAAAATGAATTGATTCTTCCCAAATGGAAGCAACAGGTTTCCTTACTAGCTGTGGATATTGGTTTGTCGCTTCTTGTGATAGATTGCTTCATGATTGACACCCTCAGACTTATCCTTACACGGATGGCAGAGGCCGCAAAGCATTTTGTGAGAGGAGATTAAAAGCTACCAATAATTTGAGATGATTCCCAAAGTCAAATATGCTCGATGCTTTTTATCAAAGAGAGGAGGGCATTTAGGCAGCTTTAAACACACTGACGAAAGTGATGCTTAGTAGTGATAAGAAGAATGTAAATGAGACGATGTTATTGATAAGAGGTCACACTTATCGATCTCCAAATGAGCAATTATAGTGATCTTTACACAAACAGTGAGGTACTTAATGGGCCATAATTTCCTTGGGATTAGACGTTGGGAACCATAAATTTCAGTTATTGATACGAAAAGACTACAGAGAAGAGCTTTCGTGGTTTCAAGCCTCGAAAATTGGCTGCCTGGAAGTGCAACTAGTGAGAACATTAAAAATGAACTAACTAGGAATTGTAGGTCTTAGTTCAACTAGGCCTGTTTCTTAAAGATACGCGTTTTTAAAAGCTATTGGACTAAAATGAAAAGCAAGCTCTGTTATGAAATTTATCTGAAAATGAATTGGTTCTTACTAAATGCCCACTTGGTAAATTCACAGCTGAGATGTTCCTTAAAAGTTGGTTTAATGAGGTGGAAAATACAAATTAATGGCCTCTATAGCTTTTGAATGAAAGATCTCGACTGGTGGATGTGATTTTATGGAACACGAAAGGGAATCATGAAAGAAAATCGTCAGAACAACTTCACTGCCCTACCGAATTTTGCAGCAACGAACTTCTCAAGTGGTGGCTAGCGTCTTAGTTAGAATTCCGCCTGTAGATAAGTTAGGTAAGTTAAAAGTTGGGTTAGACTTTGAAAAGAAAGGTCAAGTGTCGAAATCTACGGTGATGGCTCAAGTTGATGCATTTCATTGTTGGGATCTGTGGTAGGTGCGAAACTTTTCTGTGAGTATAGTGTTTAAGGCGATGATATGCACTCCCCAACCACAAAGGATACGGGCTTCACCCCTGATGTGTAAGGCTTTTAGGTAACTATCATATTAAACCACTGAACCAACAATTTGGATGACTCATCCCGTAATTGTTGGTAATGAAATAGTAATTATTTGCACTATGTTCAAAAAGGGGTAATGGTAATTAACATGGAATGAAGTAGAATAGGGGATGTTAGACAAACATTTATTCAAGTGGCTTATAATTTGATTTCCAAAATTAACTTCCTCCCTTTGGATAGAAGTGAAATTAAACCTTTGTAGTTTTTTGAAGGAATCTATCAAAAGTGGCAATAATCAAGTTGCTTCCGATTTCGATCCAGTATATTTACAAACCTCCCTTAGATTTCATCCAAATCCAGAAGTATGGAGTACACTCCGTTATGCTCTCTCCAAAGCTTCATTAAGACAATAAATGCATGTATTGATTACACTAAAAGAAGCACGAAATGACGATGTCCTTTCGAGAGGCGATAAATAAATTTCCCTATTTTGCACTAATATGAATCTCATATAAATCTCAATGAGGATACTAAAATCTACGATTATTAACACGTTGTTGAATGAATACAATGCTGTGCTGCAGTTGATTTGGATTTATTTCTACTAGTTAAAAAATATAGTCGTCATTGACAATGGGAAACTGATAAACAGTGGTGGGCACTCGGTTGGGATTTAAGACTTAAATTCTTGTGTGCATTGGATTGTCCTTTCCATGTGAAAATCACCCGCGTTCTCCTTGCCAGCGCAGATATCAAGATGTTCACTCTCTTTCTTCATTTTCGATATCTTCACTCCTGGATAGCGCTTGCTGATCCCACCCTGTCGTAGACGATGAAGAGGACTGTTCGACTGAATATTCGTGGTAAGTTCTCTCAACCCCATCCTCTGAAATCGCGATGAGAGATCTTCCTCGTCATCTGCTTTGCGTTGTGTCTTCAGTTTGTTGAAAGCTGCCACCGAATGCCGTGGGTGTTGTGGAGGTCGTCGACCTCTGTCTAAAAGGGATTTTGCGATGCGCCTGTGGTCAACAGAAGCCGGATGTAAAGGATGTCCGCGGGCATCGTCATCGGGGAATAGCCGTCGACAAATAGATGGATTGACAACCTTCATGGATATAAGCATCCGCTTGGGTTGCAGCGGTGGACAGATCGAATGGGAATGGGGAGTTCTTGGATTCATTTTCGGTATCGTAATTAATCTAGTGGAATGGAGGCTTTTAATGAGATCTGTACTCAATCTTGAATAGACCTGGCACGTTGATTGGTTATTCTGATTGCAATTCCAACTAGAATGGGCTGTATGATGAACCTTCTCTGAAGATGGTGTGGCACGGTGTGACCTTCGAAAATTGACCTAACTATAAATATAGCCTTGTTATTTCAACAACCAATCACGAACCCCAGACGCATTAAGAAGGCTTTGTTAATGTTATTGACCTAAGAAGTCGCCAATAAGGCGCTGTTTCGCAGTTCGGCCACAAAAGTTTCACGACATTATGTAAAATTCGTGATCCTATGAAGCTAAGACAAGAACGCTTCGAAGTGTGGTTGACTTGCATTCTACACAGGCATCATTTTGCCAAATAACTTCCATTCCCATATTTTTGGTTCTCTATTTGTGGAGAGGTACACGCATAATGAGACTTCGGAGAATTTTTCCGGAAATCTAAAAATTCCTTGGTTAAAAGTAAAGTTAGCTATTCCAAGAGGGAAGGTGGGACTTTGAAAACGACCCTAAAAATTTGGTGAAAAACTTCGGTGAGTAGTTGTCGAATCGGCGACTGCGTCCACAACAATGCTTCTTATTTAGTCCTTTAGCAACTAGGTTCAGTTTCCAATCTCACATGTTGTGCCGAACCGTGGTGGTCACCGTTTTCAGGTTCTATTCAGGTAATGATGGCTATTTCGACGCAGTATTCAAGGAGCGGAAGCAGATATTTACTATACTTTGATTCAATGCGAGGCTTTGAAAAGCCTTTGAGAAACAACTCATTGGTTCATCGTCAAGAAAATACATTGGCGCTTTCGCCTTGTGAGATTG